>VWZE01010659.1:190-38046 GCA_013396675.1 Eubucco bourcierii
AGAGAGTTGGGGCTCTTCAGCCTGGAGAAAAGAAGGCTTCGAGGGGACCTGATAGTAGCCTTCCAGTATCTGAAGGGGGCCTACAGGAAGGCTGGGGAAGGATTATTTACAAGGTCCTGCAATGACAGGACAAGGGGCAATGGGCTTAAACTGGCAGAGGGGAGATTTAGACTGGATGTTAGGAGGAAGTTCTTTACAGTGAGGGTGGTGAGACACTGGCACAGGTTGCCCAGGGAGGTTGTGGCTGCTCCCTCCCTGGAGGTGTTCAAGGCCAGATTGGAGGAGACCTTGAGTAACCTGTTCTAGTGGGAGGTGTCCCTGCCTATGGCAGGGGATTGGAACTAGATCATCCTTGAGGTCCCTTCCAACCTTACCATTCTATGATTCTATGATTCTATATACATATATGCATGCACACAGACACGTATACATATATACACATACATATACATATATGCACACACACATACACATACACACATATATACACACATACACACACACATGTACACAGACACACATACACATATACATATACACACACACATATATATATATACATATATATATATGTATAACATTTATAAATGGTTTGGGAAAGAAGAATTCTTTCTCAGCAGTAGTAAAATACATGAAAATTTCACAAGCACCCTCCCCACCCCAAAAGGAACCCCAGTATATATTCACTGACATACCTTTAGCTTATTACAGTGGTAACAAAGGGGAGCAAGTATGTGAAGGTAGCTGTTTTCCCCGATATAACAGACAGGAACTGAACTAAGAACAGTATTGCAAGAGGAAAAACATGAAGTAAAACAGAACCAAAAAAAAGGCATTTAAACCAATTGGAAGAGCACCACATGATTGCTCTACTCCAATACCCATGAGGTAATACCTTATGAGTGAGCTATGTAGTGATCAAACTGGCTTTAATAGGCTTAATATTGGAGACCAGATAGAACAGAATTAATTGCATTGTTTGGCAGGAACCCAAATGAGGCAAGAATTTGCTATGACCAAAAATGTTCTTGCACTGATTCAATGCAGCATTTTAAATTTCCTTCAGTGCTATGTAATGTAATGCAAAGCTATGTAGCAATACAGATCTTGCTTCTGCTTGAACTGTTGTAAATCACTATTGATTTTCGGGAGTGGCAGGATCAGGTTCTTAGTTAAAAGTGATAACAAACCAGTTTTGAATTTTCTTATACTTATAGTCATCTTAAGGGGCAATGGGTTTAAACTGGCAGAGGGGAGATTTAGACTGGATGTTAGGAGGAAGTTTTTTACAGTGAGGATGGTGAGACACTGGAACAGGTTGCCCAGGGAGGTTGTGGCTGCTCAAGGTGTTCAAGGCCAGGTTGGATGCACTAGTGGAAGGTGTCCCTGCCTATGGCAGGGGGTTGGAACTGTATGATTCATGAGGTCTCTTCCAACCTTACCATTCTATGATCTTCTTTTACTTACAAAGACAGTCATCTTCTTTAACAGAGATGCTGAAATGGCAAGAAAAGCTACTCACGTGCTTGAGACACTCTTTTAGTTGCAGAAAGAAAGTTATTAGATGAGCACAGCTTTACAAGCACATGCAAGAGAGGGCGTTATAGATGAGTTTCCTGAACAAAGGCTTGCACCATCAGGCCAAATTGCTTGTTGAGGCTTATATCAAGCTTTTAAATTGTATGGAAATAAGGGGAGGAAGGGTGATGGGGAATGGTGTTGGGGAATGGTGTTGGGGAATAGTGTTTTTAAAAAGTGTTTTAAAGCCTGTTGCAGCGTACTGACTGAGTTTGAATTAAATTGCAGGCATTCAATGTCTCTGAATTAATACTTTTTATTAAGAGACAAAGAGCACTCCGTTAGGCTTCTGTTCTAAATCACACTGCTTGTCATTAAAAACTCAGAGCATATTTTCTCTTTCTTTCGACCTTGGCAATTAACATCTAAACTTTCAAAGTGTTACGCTCAGACCTCTGAAAAGAAATATGATATAGAACACAATTAGTGACATAAAGATGAAGGAGGCAAATAAAGGGTATCTAAATATAAAGAAATTTCCTAAAAACTCTTCCTAAAAACTGAGGCAGTGCTATTAGAGATTAGACAGTTTAAAGTGAAAAGACATCTGACATTTGCATTGATGCTGTAGTAGCATAGCTCTGACTTACAGTAGGTGTAATTAGAGAATTCACTCTGTGGAGGAAGAAAGACCTGTCACTCTGCAGCAAAGCCCCAAGCATGGCAGGATGGCTAACAATGTCTTATCCTTAAATTACACTTCTTATTTGAAAAAGAAAAAAAAAAATTAAAAAAAACAAGGCTTGAGGTGGATTGTGTAGCATTAGTAACTGAACCTTTCCCGCTTCTCTGTTAATATTATTACAGCAAGTTATTACCTATTTTTTTGAAGCCCAGAGGACAGCTCAAGATTCATCTGCTGGACTAAATGCACTGGTGGGATTATTTTGGAAAAGCATGATGTAAGTAGGCTCTTTCTGATAGAATGAAACCCCTCAAGATACTCATAATTAAACCGACTTGTCTGGCTCATGAAGGTACTCTGTGTCACCTGATTGTGGAGATAGACAAAATCCAAGAGGTAGTCTTCTTGTCCCTTCTTTATTTATGGTTAACATACACTGACTAACACAGAATCATAGAATCACAGAATGGTAAAGTTGGAAGGAACATCAAGGATCATCCAGTTCCAACTCCCTGCCATATGCAAGGGCACCTCGCACTAGTACAGGTTACTCAAGGCCTCCTCCAACCTGGACTTGAACACCTCCAGGGAGGGAGCAGCCACAACCTCCCTGGGCAACCTGTTCCAGTGCCTCATCACCCTTACTGTAAAGAACTTCCTCCTAACATCCAGTCTAAATCTCCCCTCTGCCACTTCAAACCCATTGCCCCTTTTCCTGTCACTGCAAGCCCTTGTCAATAGTCCTTCCTCAGCCTTCCTGTAGCCCCCTTCAGATCCTGGAAGGCTACTCTAAGGTGTCCTGGAAGCCTTCTCTTCTTCAGGCAGAAGAGCCCCAACTCTCTCAACCTGTCCTCACAGCAGAGCTGCTGTAACCCTCTGAGCATCTTGGTGGCCTCCTCCTGACCTACTCCAACAGTTTCATGTCCTTCCTGTGCTGAGGGCTCCAGAACTGCACACAGGACTCCAGATAGAGGAAGCAATAGTTTTCCATGGAAATGTAAAAATTATTGGCAGTTTAAATTTGTAAGGATTCCTTTCACTACTTTGGACTTCCCTTACCAAATTAATGAAAATTTGTAACTGAAATCCATGCCAGCAATTGAAACAAAAAACATAGAAGTAAAAGCAGTACAATGTAATAGGAAATAAGAGTGGTGTGGCCAGTAATCAATGTAGGGGGACAAAGAAACAAGGCCAATGGGTTCTTCAAAGAGGGTTCTCTCAGTAGCTACTTCTGTTGCGAAGGCATTGCATTAAACTTGATCCTCATTTGAATTGCTCATGATTAATTGATTTAGGAATAATTTCACTGACAAAAATCTTGAAGTCCAATTTGCCAAGGTTTGTGGAACATTTATATCCATTCCTAACAATGCCAATCGACAGCGGCTCAGAGTTTGGAGCCCTTAAAAAAAAAATTAATTGAACGTTACAAACTGAAGTACTGTCGATCAACATAATTGAATAGAATCTCTTCTATAGATTACCTAACAAAGATCAATCATAATCACAGGAACCTCAACCATTTCCATTCTCCTGTGGTTATTAAATTAGACGGGATTTTTCAGTGCGTCCAGAAGATTAATGAACCAGATTTCTGTTAGATCAGCGTGAGATACTAAATCAGGAACAAATAGTCCTCCTGAAGAACCCTCACTATTATCTTGTCCCCATGTGTATTCTTTGTTAGTGAAGTTCTGTCTGGATTATCTTTGTGGATCACAAGAACAGAAACATATCCCCAGACTGCAGAATATTTAGCACATCTAAGATTCCTAGATGAGAACTGGTGCATGTGCTGGTTTGAGGCTAATTGGAATATTTTAATAGAGAAAATTACACTATAGGCTGTGAAAGGAAAACAATGGTGATGTCTGCTTCACTCATAGGCTTGCTAAGATTTGTTTTGAGAAGAGAAACCAAAAAATAGCTAAGTCAGTCTCTGTCTGTCTCTTGTTGGGAGACCAGCAGCTCGGGCGGTCTAGCAGCTTCTGGTTCTGGCTCCTCTGCTAATTAATCTTCACTAACCACTTTTCTTCTAACCTCCCCTGGCTGATCCTCCTAATTTACCTTGCACATAAGGCAAACCTGGGGTAAGGTACAGGGGTGGGGAGAAGGTGGAAGGGTGGTTGGGAGCCCCTCTTGGGGGTCTCTAATTTCTGGGAGGGGAGTTGTGTTTCTGTATTCCCTTTAACTTGTATATTTCTGTAACTATTCCTGTCTATTGTGTCTATTTCTGCTTGTACATTGTGCAAAGCTGTAAATAGAGCTTCAGTCCTTAACTTCCAGCTGGTTGAGTTCTAGTCTGGGTCATTTTAGAAAGTATGGGGGGCAGGGAGCAACAAAACCGTCACAGTGCATTACAAAATGAAAACATGAGCCACGGCAATCCTGAGGTGCTATATAATGGTTAATAAAATGGTTATTTTTTTTATTATTATTATTCAATCTGTTGTTGGAATTGGCTGAGTAAAAGTAAATATTTAGTCTAGTACAAGTTTTGGACGTGTAGCTAGCTGAACAGAAAATGCATATGCCTGTTATGAATGATGCAAAATTAATGATGGATATTAATTTTGATATCCAGGCAGAGATTGTTAATAACTATGAAAATTGTTTATTAACATTAAATCTCACCAGAAAACTTATTTAAAAGGTTTGAAACACAGGGTTTGGAAATTTATACACACAGGGAACAGGCAAAACTGGAACACTGGTGAGAGGTTAACCAGTAAAGGTAAACTATATACTGGAAGAGAAGGTTTCTGCAGTCACTACACCACTGGCAGTTCATTATCCTGCTTAGCCACAGGAAACTCCTTTCTGCTTATGGCAGAAGGCAATTAGTGATTACAAGAGGCTTAAAGTATTGACTCACAAAATACTATCAGACAGTACCCAAAGCACATGGAGGGGTTGCTGGTGGTGGTCTCAAAGCTATTAGAGGCTTTGAAGTTTCCCAGGCTCTTTTCTCAGGCAGCCGAAGTCTGGCACAGTCTCTGACCTGATTCCTCTTGACTCCCCATTCAGCAGCAGCCTTGCAGAGGGGCAGGCAGGATGCAATGCCATGTACAGGCTTGGCACAATGTCAGGCTGGCTGTGCAGGCTGAGTGCCTGCAGGCATTTAGAGCCTGTACCTGGCAAACTTGAAGCAATGGACTTTCCAGGCAGTTCAGGGTGCAATGAGGCAGCAGCAGCAGCACCATGAATACAATGGCAGAGCACCCCTTGTGCTACCTGCTCATCCCTTTTTATCAATACAGCCTGAGACTAACGGACCTTTGAACATAGATTAGCCAGTCAAGATGGCACTTTGCCAAGCTTGACCATATTAACTGTAGCCAGGGCTTTGGATTTCCTTTCCTGCAGTTGCTTCCCCCAGAACAGAAGGAGAGGGAACAATGGAACAAGTCTGGGCAAGCCACAGTCCTTAGACCGGCTCCAGGTTCTTTGTCCTCTTTCCCATGGTTGCTTCTCCTCATAGCAGAAGCAGGGGAGAGCAGAAAAACATCTCTGGGCAAGCCAGGACATGTATAAGCCTATTTTGGCCTATTTAGTTCTACCACAACAGTGCCAGATAGTACTAGGTATAAGTCTGCTCACATGCAACAGGAGAGGTGAATTAAATGTAACTCACTGTAATGACAAGTGAACAAAGAGCTATTAGGATATGTGTGGGTTTCATAAAATCGTAGAATCATAGAATGGTAAGGTTGGAAGGGACCTCAAGGATCACCTAGTTCCAACCTCCTGCCATAGGCAGGGACACCTCCCACTAGTACAGGTTACTCAAGGCCTCGTTCATGGATCTCTGGACAAGAGCACACTAAAAGTAGGGCATTTTTTCAGCCAACACTGCTCTACTTTTTGTTGCTTTGATCTGTGTCCCCCAAATGAAATTACCTGGATTTCACAATAAATACGTTTCTATGTAAGAGAGCATGTGCATTGTTCTGTTGGACAGTAGCACACTGAAAACAGCAGCTCACATACAGATCTTGAGTAAAAGGACAGGTAGGAGTCATCACTGAAAGAACTGCTAACAGCATAGTATGTTCTACACAACTGAAAGACAGAGTATCCAGTACCTGATGTGACTCATTGTAGGGTATGACTCATTTGAGGTGCTTGAGCATGTCCAGAGAAGGGCAACGAGGCTGGGGAGAGACCTCGAGCACAGCCCTATGGAGAGAGGCTAAGGGAGCTGGGATTGGTTAGCCTGGAGAAGAGGAGGCTCAGGGGGGACCTTATTGCGGTCTACAACTACCTGAAGGGTGCTTGTAGCCAGGGGGAGGTTACCTCCTTCTCTCAGGCAAGCAGCAGCAGAACAAGAAGACACAGTCTCAAGCTGTGCCAGGGGAAGTTTAGGCTGGAGGTGAGGAGAAAGTTGTTGCCTGAGAGAGTCATTGACTGCTGGAATGGGCTGCCCAGGGAGGTGGTGGAGTCAGCATCCCTGGAGGTGTTCAAGGCGGGTTTGGACGTGGCACTTGGTGCCATGAGCTAGTCTTGAGGCCTGTGGTGATGGGTTGGACTTGATGATCTTTGAGGTCTCTTCCAACCCTGGTGATACTGTGATACTGTATTGAGTCTTCTTTTACCTCCTGAGTACAGCAGATATAATGTTCCTCCACATAGACCTTTCACATGATGATGAAAGTGGTAGCTACTATGAGGACCTCTGGAACTGAACTTAAATTTTGGCTACAAAAGTAGGATTCTCTGCAAAATTTCTTTTTGGTCAAAGAAATACATCTTTTAAGAGACCTTGATAGAAAAATCTGCTTTGCTTTCACTTCTCTATTTCCATCCATTCCATCCAGTTTGACTTCCTAGCCCTTTTTTTTTTTTTTTTTTTTTTTTTCCCCATGTTTCTCACATGCCTTTATCACAAAAACAGCAATTGCAAAGCATCAGAGAATCACTGTGGATGGCAAGGAAATTTGCTTCATCTATTTGTGCCTGCTTTTCTGCCTTCCCTGGAGGTGTCTCCCTCCCTGGAGGTGTTCAAGGCCAGATTGGATGAGGCCTTGAGTAACCTGTGCTAGTGGGAGGTGTCCCTGCCTATGGCAGGGGGTTGGAACTGGATGATCCTTGATGTGCCTTCCAACCTTACCATTCTATGATTCTATGATTCTATGATTCTACGATTCTACGATTCTACGATTCTACGATTCTATGATTCTATGATTCTATGATTCAAAACACAGGGCAGTATATTTTTCCTCCTGGTCACTTGCTGTGACATGATATGCAAGCTGGTAAGAGTTTCATGTTCTCCTTAGAGTAGAGGGAAAAGTAGAAGTGAACAATTGAAGAAGTTACAAGACTTTTATTTAGGGAGTAATATGCACCAGCATGGAACACCAAGCAGAAGACTTGGATTATAGGTTTATCTGTCCCTTTGTATGAGTGACCTTGAAAATGCTTAGAGAAAACTAGAGAGAAAAGCAATTACATTTTTGAAATTACACACCACTATTCTCATTCATCTTGATAAGCACTTTTAAGGAATCCAAAAGAAAAAAAAAAAAAAAAGGCTAGAATATTGCTTTTATAAGAGTTATAGAGATCTTGGTTCTGCAGAGCCAGTTTAAAAATAAATTTAGATGTACAAAGATGAATTTTTTTTTTCCCTTTGTGTTGCTAAATTGGCCAGTTTTGAAAAACTGCAGTTCTACACTGAGACCTTTGGGGAAGAAAAAAAAAAAAAAAAAGAAAGTATACCAGATTTTTTTCTTTTCCTTCCTTGTTCTGGAAAGATATACAGGAGCTCAGCTTATCTTGTGCAGTCATCCCCACTGTGTCACAAAACATCTGCACTCATCCTCTTCTGTGTGTTTGTGTGTGATTGAAGTGTTGATAGGAAGCTGCATTTATAAACCCAAGATGTTATGCAAACAATAGGCACAAGATCTTAGTTATTCTTATTCCTGCTGGTTAAGCTCTCCTGTGTTCATTTGGGCATGATCTGTCTTCGTGTCTCTTTTACTGTCATTATTATCTTGCCTTAGCAATTAGGTAAGGCAGGGAACGGCTTCTTATTTCAGCCTGGGAGGGCCTGAGGTGGGGAGCCATGCTTAATGTTAAGTAGCTGTGAAACTTTAAAGCCTGTAAATTCATCAGGACAGTTGGCCTAGCCCACTGCTGGGCAAGGGGTGTAAGTACTTTTCTGCTTGAATTACTCATGGAGCAGGACTGGCTTTGAAACATCAGGATCCACGCTGAGCCCAGCAAACACTCCCCGAGCACCTAGCTCCAGCCTCAGCTCTAATAGCAGGAGCAATAGGGGTTATTTTTGGAAGCTCTTGGCAGTCAGATAGAAAAAGAAACTTCAAAAATCATTCTGCCTCTTTACTGAGGACCCCCTTAGGAGTACTATTGGGAAGAAGTCTGTCGACCTGCCACAGTTAATAGTCACTTAGCAACCCAGCATAACCACCGCTCCAGAATCAATGTGCTGCAGCTATTCAGTACTACTACATCTGATGCTTGAAAGGATGGAAAATACGATATGTGACAGCTGCTTATGAGTGATAGTGATAGTGAACAAAAAGCCTAATGTGTACTGGAATCTCCCCACCCTGCATACAGAAAAGATGAGGAAGGAATGATGACTTTTCCTAGCATGGCTGCACTTTTCAGTAGGCACCGTCCTGTGTGCCAGATTGGCATCTCCAACAGCTCAACAGCAATTATTCACATGCCACCTCTGAAGCTGTGGTTTGCTACTCACATAATCTCTCCTATATCACATAGCAGACTGCTGACTGCTCATCAAGAGGTTTTTTCCTTTGCTGGACAAGAGAATAAGAGACCAACAGACAAAAGACAGAAAAGGGTCAAATCTGTTGGTCTAGAGTTTGTACAAGGAATGTAAAAGCTTCTGTAACCAACAGAGCAGAGCAACAGCAAGGCTAACTTAGCTTTGGAAATAGATATTTTCTGATGCACCAGGTCAGCCTTTGTGGTATGGTATTTAACCACTGACTACACTGGAAATTTGTATACCCTCTCTATAAAAACTTCTGTAACCAACACACACAGGGTTAAAATCTGAGCAAGGATAATTTAGCCTTGGAAATAAGTGTTTTCTGATGCACCAGGTCAGCCTTTGTGGTATGGTATTTAACCACTGACTACACTGGAAATTTGCATACCCTCTCTATAAAAACTTCTGTAACCAACACACACAGGGTTAAAATCTGAGCAAGGATAATTTAGCCTCGGAAATAAGTGTTTTCTGATGCACCAGGTCAGCCTTTGTGGTATGGTGTTTAACCACTGACTACACTGGAAATTTGTATATCCTCTTGGCCTGCCTGAACCATAGCAACCAGCAATATTTAAGTAACTTCTGGAATTGTGGATTAGTTTCTGAAATCCTACAGTCTCTCATTTGGATGTACACTAAGACATATCTTTGGCAAAACCAAGTTTAGTTTTGTTTATGTCTTTGCATCTCAAACTTTTGACTCCAAATCAGAATAGACACTTAGATGAACTTTGCTCTTCAATGTAAAACCAGAACTTCAACTGAGATTTGGAGAAAAACATTCAGAAAGGGAACTACATTAGTTAACAAGGCTAAAACCTTTTTTTAAGTGTCTCAAAACAAATGTCGTAAACATTGTGGCATGCTTCTATAGAAAAATCTTGCAGTTTAAAACAATAACATGTTTGTAACATGCAGTAGAGCAGAACATCCATCCAAAAGGCAAAAAGAAGACAAGAAGAAACTGCCTTATCAAAAACATTGGCAAAGCAGAGGTGACTGAATTTGGGTTACGAAGATGAGACCTGATAGAAGCCTTCCAGTATCTGAAAGGGGCTACAGGAAGGCTGGGGAGGGACTATTGACAAGGGCTTGCAATGACAGGACAAGGGGCAATGGGTTTGAAGTGGCAGAGGGAAGATTTAGACTGGATGTTAGGAGGAAGTTGTTTATAGCGAGGGTGGTGAGACACTGGCACAGGTTACCCAGGGAGGTTGTGGTTGCTCCCTCCCTGGAGGTGTTGAAGGCCAGGTTGTTTGAGGCCTTGAGTGAGCTGTGCTAGTGGGAGGTGTCCCTGCCTATGGCAGGCGGTTGGAACTGTCTGAGCTTTGAGGTCCCTTCCAACCTTAACATACTATGATTCTGTGATTCTATGAAAGGGCTAGTTTAATCATCTGTCTGTATCAATAAGTGCTGCCCTGAGTTATCAGTAGCTATTCTCCACCTAGTGAGTCTTATGTGAGCATTATTTTGAAGATCTCAATTAGAAGGACTCCATAAGAATGATTAATTAATGTCTATTTTTCACTAGCTATTTTTCACTCAAATATTTTCTGTCATTTTGATCATGTTTTATACTATGTTTTAAGATAATTAAACATCCTTTTGGATGTTTACATACTAGCAAGAAATGTTTTCAAGACTACCTCTTTTTGTTATTTTTTATTTCATGTTGAGACTCAAAAAGCTGCGATTTTAATCCACTGCAAGGGATTTCCTGCATAAATATCTTGTTTCTAAGAGCCAGATTAAGACAAATCACTAGACCTACTCTATATCTGCCTCTGGATCCCCCAGTACAGGAAGGACATGGAAGTGTTGGAGTGGGCCCAGAGGAGGCCACAAAGATGCTCGAAAGGCTGCAGCAGCTCTGCTATGAGAGAGTTAGGGCTCTGCAGTCTGGAGAGGAGAAGGTTTCCAGGACAACTTAGAGTAGCCTTCCAGGATCTGAAGGGGGCTGCAGGAAGGCTGGGGAGGGACTATTGAGAAGGTCTTGCAATGCCAGGACAAGGGGCAATGGGTTTGAACTGGCAGAGGGGAGATTGAAACTGGATGTTAGGAAGAAGTTGTTTGCAGTGAGGGTGATGAGACACTGGCACAGGTTGCCCAGGGAGGTTGTGGCTGCTCCCTCCCTGGAGATGTTGAAGGCCAGGTTGGAGGAGGCCTTGAGTGCCCTGTACTAGTGGGAGGTGTCCCTGCCTGTGGCAGGGGGTTGGAACTGGATAATCCTTGAGGTCCCTTCCAACCTTACCATTCTATGATTCTATATAACAGCACCACACTTAATCTTGTCAAACAAATAAACTTTTGTTTTTCCTCACTTGCACACAGCTCTGTGAATAACTTTTACAACCAGTTAACAATTCTTCCTACATCATCTCACCTGTAAACGTGATCTGCATGCTGAAACAGCTGAAGGGAACATACAGGATTAGAAAGAAATCACAGAAGCTGAAAACATGTTGTAACACAACTGCAGAAGAAAAAACTCCTCTGCTTCAGGTGAAAAGTTTTACAGTCTCTCTCATCTGCCCTCATCCTCTCACATTGCCCAGAATCATCCCACTTTGTCAGAGAGAAGCTGTGATGAAAACCTCCTCAGAATGACCCAACTTGAAGGAATACACCCCACTTTCATTCCAATAAGAAAAGATGAAATAGTATATAATCAACTACTTTTCAATTATTGTTTTCTAAAAGCTACATTTCACTGGCTAAGGAAAAAAAAAAAAAAAAAAAAGTTATGTCTGAGCCAATAAAACAGACTTCATGGTTCTTGGATTTGTAAACCACTGCTTAACTTTTGAGTTTCAAACTCTCCCATTGACCATTGATTCTGCCCCTTTACTCGGCTCTTGTCAGACCCCACCTGGAGTACTGTGTGCAGTTCTGGAACCCTCAGCACAGGAAGGACATGGAAGTGCTGGAGCAGATCCAGAGGAGGGCCAGGAGGATACTGAGGGGGCTGCAGCAGCTCTGCTGTGAGGACAGGCTGAGAGAGTTTGGGCTCTGTAGCCTGGAGAAGAGAAGGCTTCCAGAAGACCTTAGAGTAGCCTTCCACGATCTGAAGGGGGCCTACAGAATGACTGGGGAGGGACTATTGACAAGGTCTTGCAATGCCAGGACAAGGGGCAATGGGTTTAAACTGGTGGAGGGGAGATTTAGACTGGATGTTAGGAGGAAGTTCTTCACAGTGAGGGTGGTGAGACACTGGTTGCCCAGGGAGGTTGTGGATGCTCCCTCTTTGGATGTGTTCAAGGGTAGGTTGGAGGAGACCTTGAGTGACCTGTACTAGTGGGAGGTGTCCCTGCCTATGGCATGGGGTTGGAACTAGATGATCTTTGAGGTCCTTTCCAAACTTACCATTCTATGATTTTGTGCTTCTATGATTCTATGATCTAATATGGGCTTAAAGCAGAATACTTCATTTTGTGAAATCTGTTACATGTCAAGTCTACCAAGATCCAGCAAGTTCTCCTCCAATAGATTCTGTAGTGGGATTTGCAGAGACCCTGTGTTACGAGACAAGCAGCTTCAATCGACTTCTCAGGCCCTCTAGACCTCTTTGTTTATTGAGTGGAATGAACATAAAACCCTCTATAGTTACTCTAATGAGTTTTGACTTCTCTTGGATTACAAACAGTAGGGTCACACCAACCCTATGAATGCTCTAAGCTCAGGGCAGAGTGGCTGTAAACTCCCCAGTGGAAAAGGACCTGGGTGGGTTGGTGACAATGGTTGTAGATGAGACAGTGTGTGCCCAGGCGGCCAAGAAAGCCACCAATATCATGACTTGGATCAGCAACAGTATGGCCAGCAAGAGCAGGGCAGGGATTATCTCCCTGGACCAGGCACGTTGATGCCACAGCTTGAATCCTGGGTTCAGTTTTGGGTCCCTCACTTTTAGAAGAACATTGAGGTGCTGGAGTGGGTCCAGAGAAGGGCAGGAGAGGTTTAGGTTGGATATGAGGATCAATTTCTTTCACTTGAGGGTTGCGAAAGCATGTCCCAGGCTGCCCAGTGCCCTGGTGGAGCCCCCATCCCTGTGGGAGTTTCTAAGATGTGGAGGTGTGGTGCTGAGGTACATGATTTAGTGGTGAGCTGTCTGTGCTGGGTTCATGATTGGACTCAATGGTTTTAAGGGTCTCTTCCAACCTGAACCATGCTGTGATTAGCAAAACCTCTTTTTTAAGTGAGCTAGAAGACTGCAGCTTCAGCATGAAACAGTTGATAATATCACTGTCTTAAGACCTGCATTTGTCATTGAATCTGCCTGACAGGAAAGAGTAAATGCACTTTACTGAATATTCAATGCAGTCTACATAACCTCTGCCTCTCTTGACAGGTGACAGAAGAGGTTTGGCATAGTCATATAACCCCATCCCAGTAACATACTCTGCTGATGTGATGCTTAGAGACTGTAGGACCCTAAAAAATCCTAAGAAAAGTAAATAATAGGACAAAGATTAATTTATCCTACTTTGTGAATGAGTATGTCATAAATATTTCCTGAGGACCTTTACTTTTCTGCAAACTAGCTGCCCTCACCCCAAGAGTCCAGATTGACTGAGGATTGGACCGGAAGGAAATGCTGACCTTCTTTCAGAGCTTTAATAGAGCAAAAGTAGCTAGGAAATTACATTTCTGGGTGCTGCTCCCTGCTCTCTTTGAGCAGAGAAGCCTAATAACCTGCACTGATGTTACAGATAAACAGCAGGCCTGTGCCTCAGCACCAGGAGCAGACACAGCCTGAAAAGCTACATTTCATAGAAGAACTTATGGCAGCACACAAATAAAGAGGTGCATCATCTGAGGCTTAGACTCAGCAAAAGCTTTCCATCAGAGCTGGTGCAATCCTATACTACACTATCTTGAGACTGTACTTTTATTCCACTCAACATCTGCTGACAAGGACAGATTGTGGTTCTTGCCTCCTCGTGGGTTACAAGAACTTGCAAGCAGGAGGGAAAATGCTTACTCGCAGCTCACCCAAAATGATCTGACTGGTTTGTCAGATAGTAGTAGGAGTAGGGGATTAGTGACAGAGAGGAAAAATTTCCTCCACAGCAACACGTTCAGGGGGGGTCTGTCAGTTTCAATAAACTTCACAAACCCTATGGAAGGGTATCTGGTCTTTTCTTTCCAGGCTTGAAGCTCTTAGAACCTAGGGTTTTTTTCTTTTTCAAGGCAAAACAGCATCTAGCCTCAAGCAGTTGGTTCCTCCACCATGGTACTATAATGATACTGCCCTAGGAACCAATCAGGAAATCCTAACTCAACATCCAGCCAAAAGATGTTCCACTCATGGAAATAAGCCTCTCCAACAGCTCATAGGCATGAATGTCTGTTTCCTTAGGTACTTTTACATTGAGTACAGTGTCCAGTTTTGAAACCCCTATAACAAGAGGGCTATGGAAGGACTTTTGAGGCTCTCAGGTAGTGATAGGACTGGGGGGAATGGAACAAAGCTAAAAATAGGTAGATTCAGACAGGAGGTTATGAAGAGATTCTTCACCATGAGGGTGGAGAGAGCCTGGGAGGGGTTGCCCAGGGAGGTGGTGGAAGTCTCATACCTGGAGACGTTTAAGGCCAGGCTGGATGAGGCTGTGGCCAGCCTGACCTAGTGTGAGGTGTCCCTGCCCATGGCAGGGGGGTTGGAACTGGCTGATCCTTGGGGTCCCTTCCTACCCTGACTAATTCTAGGATTCTATGATTCTGTGATTCTATGATCCTATGATTCTATGGTTCTATGATCCTGTGATTCTATGATTCTATGGCCATATGATTCTATGATTCTGTGATTCTATGATCCTATGATCCTGTGATTCTATGATCCTATGATCCTGTGATTCTATGATCCTATGATTCTGTGATTCTATGATCCTATGATTCTGTGATCCTGTGATTCTATGATTCTGTGATTCTATTATTCTGCGATTCTGTGATTCAGTGATTCTATGATTCTATGATCCTATGATTCTGTGATCCTGTGATTCTATTATTCCGTGATTCTGTGATTCTATGATCCTATGATCCTATGATTCTGTGATTCTGTGATCCTATGATTCTATGAACAGTATCTTTTGCTTTGGAATACTCTGCATGTAAGGAGTCAGAAAAAAACCAGATGCATCCAGCTTCATGTGATCAAATGTGGTTAGGCTGTTTAAGATCAGAAATACAGCCCAAAGCCCTTCACTTATTTTTTCAATACTGCTACTGGCATTTCTGATGAAAATAGTTATCTCTGGGTCCTGGTTGTACCATAGGGAGGAAAATCTGGAATAGCTTATCCTTAAAACCCAGTGCTACTATTTTCACTTGATGACACAATGTAGTTAATGTAGCATAGCACTTACCACAGATCAGACTCCTGTATGTAATTAATAATTCACCTTTGCCAATTGGTGAAATATTGAGGTTGTTGCAGCATTATGCCTTCCAAAACACAACTTTTATCAGAAAAGAATGCAATTATGAAACATATCAAAATAGAATCAGTATTTGAAACCCACCACAGAGCCCTTAGAGCTGAGAGGAAAGAAATGTAATCGCATCAGTACGAGTGGATATCTTTAAACCACTGTTGTAGTATAGGACATCAAATCAAGACTTTTATTGTATAACTTTCTACTCCAAAGAAAGTGGTAAAGGGGCAAAAAAAAAAATAAATTACATTCCTTTGTATTTCTGAGCACTAAAGAAATGATTCATCTTTCTACCTATATGGGAAGTGATTCATCTTGCCACCTATGTGGGACAAATACGAACATTCACACATGCAGCCTGAGAATCAGATGCATATGCAGTCTCTGTTTAATAACTGTTAACAGCATTTGCCAATGTTTTTCCAGATGGAGTATTTTCTATTTAACTTCTTTAGGTTAAGCTTTCTCCCAGTAAGTGATTTTAGTAAAGCTCTTGTCCTAGTATTTCCTCCTGTATTTTGCCATACACCATTTTATGCTGTGTGCATGCATATGCCTGAATCCTGGCTGCAGCAAGAGCAGTGTGGGCAGCAGGGCAAGGTAGAGGATTCTACCCCTTTACTCTGCTCTCCTCAGAACCCACCTGGAGTACTGTGTGCAGTTCTGGAGCCCCCAGTACAGGAAGGACATGGAACTGTTGGAGCGGGTCCAGAGGACGCCACGAAGATGCTGAGAGGGCTGCAGCAGCTCTGCTATGAGGACAGGCTGAGAGAGTTGGGGTTCTGCAGCCTGGAGAAGAGAAGGCTTCGAGGGGACCTTAGAGTAGCCTTCCAGGATCTGAAGGGGGCTCCAGGCAGTCTGGGGAGGGACTATTGACAAGGTCTTGCAATGCCAGAACAAGGGGCAATGGGTTTGAAGTGGCAGAGGGGAGATTGAAAGTGGATGTTAGGAGGAAGTTGTTTGCAGTGAGGGTGGTGAGACAATGGCACAGGTTGCCCAGGGAGGTTGTGGCTGTTCCCTCCCTGGAGGGGTTGAAGGCCAGGTTGGAGGAGGCCTTGAGTGAGCTGTGCTAGTGGGAGGGGTCCCTGCCTATGGCAGGGGGTTGGAACTGGATGATCCTTAAATGGATGATCTGTAAATATTCCTGTCCTTGAGGTCCCTTCCAACCTTATCTTTCTATGATTCTGTGATTCTATGACATACTTAGCCTCCTTTGAACCTTTGAGATTCCATAGTGACACCTAAAATCTACCTTTATTTTATGTCTCACCTTCCTTAAGAAATGAATTCAGAATGTCTGATTAAAACCAGAAGTGCTAAATCTCTCTTTTTTTTTTTTTTTAATTTTCCCCCTTCCTGAGTTCATTTCTAGCACATTAAAGATTAAATGTTTATGTTCCTAAATAAAACTTTCAAAGTGCATGGGAATGCTTTCCTGCTGCAAATTGAACATTAATGAGACCCAGCAGAACAGCTGCTTGTAGAATGATTAAAAACAAGGACAGAAAGGCAAAGATCAAACGCACACAGAAGACAGGAGCTAAGAGAGAGGATTTAATGCTACTAGCATTCTCTGATAGTTTAGCCAGGTTTTTTCTTCATACACAAAGAAATCTAAGAGGTCCAAGAAAGTAATCAGGAAATATCATGTATCTGACTTACCACACTTCTTTCCACACAAAACCTGAGGCCCTAACTGAAACAGGAGCTGACAGAAGTTTGGCTCTAATGAAAAAGAAATGGTTGGAAACAGATACATGACTCTTGCTCACCACACATAAGTACTCTATAATGCCAAGTGCACGTTGATACTTTTTTTTTGTCTCCAGTGTGGCCACTGCATTTTACATATTGCCAAATTGTGAATATTAAATCACAAAGTCAACCACAGAAGAAGATCCACAGATGTTTGCTTTTTTTTTTTTTTCCCCCCATTCAACATCTAGAAACTATTTCAGTGGACTCGATTTTATAAATTAAGGTTTCTATGTAGGATGTGGATTTGGAAAAGAGATAATATGTGGGTGAAATTCTTCTTCCAATACAAAAAACATGTCAGTTGCTGTCTGTAGAGCATGAACTTTGAAAGCAGAGCATGAACTTTGAAAGATGTGTCTAGGTTTTTCTTCATGTTTTCTCTTTGTATTCAAAAAGAATTCAGCTGAGAATTTCTCCTCCTGGAGAAGAGGAGGCTCAGGGCAGAGCTCATTGCTGTGTACAACTACCTGAAGGGAAGTTGTAGACAGGTGGGGTTGGGTTCTTCTGCCAGGCAACCAGCAACAGAAGGAGGGGACACAGTGTGAAGTTGTGCCAGGGGAGGTCTAGGCTGGATGTTAGGAGGAAGTTGTTGGTAGAGAGAGTGATTGGCATTGGAATGGGCTGCCCAGGGAGGTGGAGGAGCCACCATCCCTGGAGGTGTTGAAGCAAAGCCTGGTTGGGGCACTTAGTGCCATGGTCTGATTGATTGGCTAGGGCTAGGTGATAGGTTGGGCTGGATGAGCTCAGAGGTCTCTTCCAACCTGCTTGATTCTATGATTCATGGAAAGTTGGAAATACAACAATGAGAAAATAGTTCAGATGTGATTCTACACACCTTAGTGACACACATGGCCAGAAAGTTTCTACCTTTCTAAATGTTCAGAGAATTATTTTACATAATAGATATGGTAACTAAAAAAAGTGCTCTCCTCAGTAGGGTGGATCTGGTGGGAAATGTGAAGATCATGGGCAGCCTTGGCCTCAGTGACCATGAGATGGTGGAATTTGAGATCCTCATGGCAACAAAGATCATGATCAGTAAGCTTGAAACACTTCAAAAGGGATGAATTTGGTCTCCTCTCAAGCCTCTTTGGTGGAGTACCATGGGATGAAGCCCTGGAGGGACTGGAAGCCCAGCAAAGCTAGTTGATTTTCAGGGTTCATCTCCTCCAAGCTCAAAGGCAACGCATCCCTAAAAAGAGGAATTCAGACAAAAATGCCAGGAGGCCTATATGGATGAACAAGGAAGCCCTGGTCAAAATCAAACATAAGAGGGGGGCCCACAAAGGGTGGAAGCAAGGATAAATAACCTGGAAGGAATATCAGGGAATTGCTAGGGAAAAGAGAAACCAGGTTAGAAAAACTAAAACCCTGACAGAATTAAATCTGGCCAGGGACATTCGAGGTAACAGATAATGACTTTACAGATATGTCAGGGAGAAAAAGAATACAAGAGAGGATGTGAGACCCCTCCCAGTGGGAATCAGATTGCCTGGTTACAGAGGCTATGAAAAAGGTTGAAGTACTCAATGACTTCTTTGCTTCAGACTTCAGTGGTAGCTACTTGAGCCACACCACTCAAGTGACGGAGAGCAATGGTTGGGTCTGAGAAAGTGAAGAACCACCTACAGTAAGTGCAGATCAGCTCCAGATCAGGACCTTGAGAACTCAAAGATGCACAAGTCCATGAGACCTGATGAGATACATCCATGTGTCCTGAAGGAACTGGTTGCTGAGGCTGCTAGGCAGTTAGCTATCATATCTGAGAACTAATGGCAGTCTGGCACAGTTCCTACAGGATGGAAAACAGGAAACATAATCCCTATTTCTGAAAAGGGGAGCAGAGAAAACGCTGGGAACTACAGACCAATCAGTCTCACCTCTGTGCCAGATTAGATCATGGAGCAATGGATGGAAGCTGCAGCACAGGAGGTTCCAGCTCAACACAAGGGGCAACTTCTTGACTGGAAGGGTCCCAGAGCACTGGTCCAGGCTGCCCAGAGAGGTTGTGGAGTCTCCTTCTCTGAAGACTTTCCAGGCCTGTATGGATGTGTTCCTGTGTGACCTGAGCTAGATTGTCTGGTCCTGCTGTGGCAGGAGGTTTGGACTGGATGAGCTCTTTGGGTTGCTTCCAACTCCTGACTCTGCTAAGACACAGGGAAAATACTGAGGGGATTGGTGACAGCCAACACGGCTTCACAAAGGGCTGCAGCAGCTCTGCTGTGAGGACAGGCTGAGAGAGTTGGAGCTCTGCAGCCTGCAGAAGAGAAGACTTCAAGGAGACCTTAGAGTAGCCTTCCAGTGTCTGAAGGGGGTTCCAGGAAGGCTGGGGAGGGACTATTGACAAGGTCTTGCAATGCCAGGACAAGGGGTAATGGGTTTAAAGTGGCAGAGGGGAGATTTAAAACTGGATGTTAGGAGGAAGTTGCTTGCAGTGAGGGTGGTGAGACACTGGCACAGGTTGCCCAGGGAGGTTGTGGTTGTTCCCTCCCTGGAGGTGTTCAAGGCCAGGTTGTTTGAGGCCTTGAGTGAGCTGTTCTAGTGGGAGGTGTCCCTGCCTATGGCAGGGGGTTGGAACTGGATGATCCTTGAGGTCCCTTCCAACCTTATCATTCTATGATTCTATGAAACAAACAAACCCCCTCACATTTCTGAATAGGATTGCATTTTACTTGTGACCTTCACTCAGAGCACATAGCATTGTACCTTCCACGCATGGCAGTGCTCCAGCAGACTTTTGTGTTGTCCCAACCAAGCAGCCTGCACCTTCCCAAGGCAGCAGAAGTGAAAAGTATCTAATATCTACATTCTCTTTGTGTGCAAATACTTCAAAGGTGCAAATAAATTCCACTGCTTATTTCTGAAACACTTTGGAGCTGTGGCAATGGATACATAATCAATTCACAACCAGGTCTTAGCTTGAAATCAATCTCCAGTTCCAACTGTAGGGCACTAAGCAACAGTGAGACACTCGCTGAAGGTAACAGCTTGAGAGAGGACATCTCACTCTGAACTTTAAAACATGCCATGATGCCATTTTTTATGGCAATCTGAAATGTGTCATGATGCCATTTTTTATGGCACTCTGAAACGTGTCTCTTACAGTTGTTTTCTAGATTTACCATTTGCTAAGTGAGATACTTGGGCAGAGAGGGAGAACTGAAAATCAGGCAAAGAGGATTTCCCCTATGTATTTGCATGCCATTCCCTTTCAGATTTTGAAGGTATGGTGTGCTGGCTTGAGGTTAATTGGAATATTTTAATGAGAGAAATTAGATTATAGGTTGTGAAAAGGAAACAATGGTGATGTCTACTTTGCTCATAGGCTTGCTGAAATGTCATAGGCTTGCTGAGATGTATAAAAACAAGGACACAAATATAGATAACACAGAGAGTCTCTCTCTCTCTCTGGGAGCTGCTGTGTCTTCTGCTTTCTGCTGTGTAACCCAACTAACCACTCTGCTTCTAATCCCTCTTACCCATCCTCCAAACTGACCTTGCATGTAAGCCAGACCCTGGGGTAAGAATGTCATAGGCTTGCTGAGATGTATAAAAACAAGGACACAAATATAGATAACACAGAGAGTCTCTCTCTCTCTCTGGGAGCTGCTGTGTCTTCTGCTTTCTGCTGTGTAACCCAACTAACCACTCTGCTTCTAATCCCTCTTACCCATCCTCCAAACTGACCTTGCATGTAAGCCAGACCCTGGGGTAAGGTGGAGGGTTGGGAAGAGGGTGGGAGGGTGGTTGGGAGCCCCTCCTGGGGACTCTGATTTTTGGAAGGGGGATTGTGTTTCTGTCTCACCTTTAACTTGTATATTTCTGTATATCTCTGTAAATATTCCTGTCTATTGTGTAAATACCTGCTTGCATATTGTGCTAAGATGTGAATATAAAACTTCATTCCTTAACTTCCAGCCAACTGAGTCTAGTCTTGGTGAATTCATCGTGGGAGGGGGGGAGGGTAACTCCCAAACCATCACAGTATGGCCTGTTCCAATAACTGTGACAATTGCTTCACTCAAGCACAACTAATTGCTTGAAAATATGAAAACCATTTCTACACTCTCCCCTGACTTCCAACCTTGCCTAAAACCTTTCTATTTTCTTTGCCATGGCATCTGCTCCCAGGAGGCAGCCTGGGCCACATTATGCCAGAGCATGAGGATACAGTAGTCCTTCTGGGCCAAGTCAATCAGTTAATTGATAACAGCTACTAGAATTATTCATCCCTGCCTGTCTGACTGCATTACTCAGAAACAAAAGCATCAACATCTCTTTCCTGTTGTCTCTTCTGTTCATTTTCCCTATATATTTAGCTTGATCTAAGATGGCATTATTTACTTAATGTAAGTAAAAGTTTACTTAAATATCAAGTCTCTTATGACTTTTCAGTATCTGCATTTTACCCTCTACTCACAAAATGGTCCTCTGCTTTCTGGGTTGCATTTCTGTGAGTGGAAACCAAGGAAGAGCACAAAATCAGGCAGTGATGCTGTGGTTTCTACCTTTGTATGTGCTAGTATACTGAAACTATGATCATGGACTTTAGAAGGTATTTAAAGAAGGATTAAAATGACACAGGAAAAAAAAAATCACTATTTCTTGCCAGCCCTGCCACATTCTCCACTTTAAATGCAAACCCCTTTTTACATAGGCCAGCAGCAGCCACACAATTGTAGGTTTGGTGATATTAATGTAAATGGTGAGGCAAAAACTGTGAAGATCTATCAAAAAAAATCATTGCCTCGATAACAGAAACATCTACCAGAGAAGATACTTCAGATTTCCTCTTGTTATTTTGATTTTTATCCAGGTCCTGTGCTACGGGTTTTATTCCAGAAGAAAAATGCAAGTACTGTGAATACACAAAAATCAAGCAGTTAGTGCCATTTCACAAACCTCACCCAAGAGAGTTCTCTCCTCAGACCCCATCTGGAGTCCTGTGTGAAGTTCTGGAGGCCTCAACACAGGAAGGACATGGAAGTGTTGGAGTGGATCCAGAGGAGGCCACAAAGATGATCAGAGGGATGGAGCAGCTCTGCTGTGAGGACAGACTGAGAGAGTTGGGGCTCTGCAGCCTGGAGAAGAGAAGACTTCCAGGAGACCTTAGAGTAGCCTTCCAGTATCTGAAGGGGGCTCCAGGAAGGCTGGAGAGAGACTGTTGAAAAGGTCTTGTAATGCCAGGACAAGGGGCAATGGGTTTAAGGTAGTAGAGGGGAGATTGAAAGTGGATATTAAGAGGAAGTTGTTTGCAGTGAGGGTGGTGAGACACTGGCACAGGTTGCCCAGGGAGGTTGTGGCTGCTCCCTCCCTGGAGGTGTTCAAGGCCAGGTTGGATGAGGCCTTGAGTGACCTATTCTAGTGGTAGGTGTCCCTGCCTATGGTAGGGGGTTGGAACTGGATGAGCTTTGAGGTCACTTCCAACCTTACCATTCTATGATTCTATGATTCTAAATAAACTCTACACTTCTGTGTTGAACATACACCTGGTGTGATCAAACTCAACCATCCAGTCACGAACTTCACCTTGATGAACTTTAGTTACTCTAGATCATAGAATCATAGAACCATAGAATGGTAAATTTGGAAGGGACCTCAAAGATCATCCAGTTCCAGCCCCCTGTCATAGGCAGGGACACCTCCCACTAGTGTAGGTCACTCAAGGCCTCATCCAACCTGGCCTTGAACACCTCCAGATACCACAATTTAAAGGCATTCAATGGTTTACACCATCTTACTCCACACTTTCTTGAGTTTCCAAAGCCAAGTCCTAAATAAAGACCAAAAAAACCCACTTCAAACAGCTTAATCCTTCCTAGAAAAGGCTGTTAGCATTCAAAGATGACATTACATCAAAAGCAAAGGTTAAACTCCAGAATGCATTCTTTGAATGAAGTAACAAAAGCTCTGTTATACCCTTTGATCACTTGAGCTCACCTGTAGGAAATGTTACACCTTTTTATTAAACTGTTGAATTGTCTTTGCAGTACAAGCTGGAGACATTCCTGAGAGGATTAAAGTCATTAACACCTCTGAGGAACGTTCAGCAGAGCCTGTAATACTCTTTCCTGTCTATGCAAGTTGGTACAGCAACTCTATAGTTTCCTAACATCCCAAAACCTCTTTTCTCTTGATATTTGTGTAACAAATTTATTGAAGGGAGGGAAATAATAGCACATTGACAAAATATGCTATTATTTGATGCTACAAAGAAGAAAACAAGCAGTAAAGTAACAAATTTATTGAATTGTCACAACACATTTAGAAAATAAATTACCAATTCATTACTGGGGGGGAAAAAAGAAAACAAAACAAAAACAAACAAAAAATCCAAACAAACAAACAAGTTAAAAATAAAACTAACAACAAAAGCAAAGCAAAACAAAACAAAAAGGTCAGGCAAATGACTTTGTGGATTTTATTGGTGTCTGGCCAGTAAATTTACCACTGCCCGTTACCAGCTACTTTACACAGAGTCAATCATAGAATCATAGAATGGTTTAGGTTGAAAGCGACCTCTAAGCTCATCTAGTTCCAACCCCCTGCCATAGGCAGGGACACCTCCCACTAGCACAGCTCACTCAAGGCCTCCTCCAACCTGGCCTTCGACACCTCCAGGGAGGGAGCAGCCACAACCTCCCTGGGCAACCTGTGCCAGTGTCTCACCACCCTCACTGCAAACAACTTCCTCCTAACATCCACTTGCAATCTCCCCTCTGCCACTTCAAACCCACTGCCCCTTGTCCTGTCATTGCAAGACCTTGTCAATAGTCCCTCCCCAGCCTTCCTGTAGTCCCCTTCAGATCCTGGAAGGTTACTCCAAGGTCTCCTGGAAACCTTCTCTTCTCCAGGCTGCAGAACCCCAACTCTCTCAGCCTGTCCTCACAGCACAGCTGCTCCAACCCTCTCAGCATCTTCGTGGCGTCCTCTGGACCCACTCCAACAGTTCCATGTCCTTCCTGTACTGGGGGCTCCAGAACTGCACACAGGACTCCAGATGGGCTCTGAGGAGAGCAGAGCCAAGGGGTACAATCCCCTCCCTTGCCCTGCTACCCACACTGCTCTTCCTGCAACCCAACACACAGTTGCTGTCTGGGCTGCACTCACACTACAGGCTCCATATGAGCCCCAGATCCCCAGGTCCTTTTCCTCAGGGCTACTCTCAGCCATTCCTCACCCAACCTGCTGTTGTACTTGGTATTGTGCCTACCCAGGTGCAGGACCTTACACTTGGCCTTGTTGACTGTCATGAGGTTGGCCTGGGCACAGCTCTGCAGACTGTCCAGGTCCCTCTGGATGGATTCCTACCCTCTAGCAAGTCAACTGTGCCACATAGCTTGGTGCCATCTGCACACTTGATGAGGGTGCAGTGATTCCTCTGTCCATGTCACTGACAAAGATGTCAAACAGCACTGGTGCCAGCACTGCCCCCTGAGAGATGCCTCTTGGCACTGGTATCCAGGTGGACATTGTGCCCTTGATCACCACTCTCTGCATGCATACAAGAAGTAGGCTCTGACTGCCCTATCCTTCTCCAGTTGTGCTCTATATACAATACTTCTGACATGTCACAAAGCTTTTTCTAATACTTCAGGTTCTGAGACACCTTCTACTGAACAACCAGAGCCAGACCATCACTACATACACATCCAACAGGAATTCCTACAAAGCAATGAGTGCTACAAGGCAAGTAAGAAACACAGCACTAACAGCTACCAGATATGAAGGTTATTTTAAATTGAACATGTGTCCTTTAAAAAAGGCAATGCATGCACTCTCTGTAGTGTAGCTGAAGCCACACACACACGCTAACACCATCACCAAAAGCTGAGCTTGCATCCTTCTTTTATACTTGGCCACTGACATTCTTAAAGAACTTTTGACTCACTCAGCTTCTATTCTTGGCCTATTTAGAGATAACTATTCAGTGGAGGCTGATAATGAGCTTCTGGATCTTAATCCTGTTGTCTCGATTAAGTCTCTCTAATGATTACACAGTTTGATTGCCTCAGAGGGAGATGGAAAAGAATGGGATAGAGGGAAGGGAGCAGTTTGTGCAGTTCCCATTAGCTTCTGATTACAGGAAAAAACAAGATAGTGTCATGTTGGCTGGGTTCAGTAGGGAGGAAGGCAACGTGTCTGAGAACAATTCTGTACAATCAAGAGATCAGGAGGATTAAATGTAACCAAAACTTTCCTAAAACAGAAGGATGAGCAATAGATTTTTGAACAGTAAACACTGGTTAATTTGTTGACTCATTTTTCAGATAATCTTCTAACATGGTGACACCAAAGCACCTGCCTCTACCTGTTTCCTTGTTGAATCAGATTTAAGATTTCCTTGTTGAATTGCATTTAAGATTTCCTTGTTGAATCAGATTTAAGATTGCTACCTGTATCTTGCTTTGCTCAATGAAGATTCCCTCTGTCTGCCTCTCTCCTACCCCTGATTCAACTGGGTAATAAAACCTGAGTGGGTTAGTATTACAGAATCACAGAATCATAGAATGGTAAAGTTGGAAGGGACCTCAAGGATCGTCCAGTTCCAACTCCCTGCCATAGGCAGGGACACCTCCTACTAGAACAGGTTACTCAAGGCCTTGTCCAACCTGGCCTTGAACACCTCCAGGGAGGAAGCAGCTACAACCTCTCTGGGCAACCTGTGCCAGGTTGAATGAGGTCTTGAGTGACCTGTTCTAGTGGGAGGTGTCACTGCCTATGGCAGGGGGTTGGAACTGGATGAGCATTGAGGTCCTTTCCAACCTTACCATTCTATGATTCTATGAAAAGCTGCAGTAAGATCTCCCTGGAGCCTTCTCTTCTCCATGCTGAACAACCCAAACTCTCTCAGTCTTTCTTTATAAAGTGAGCAGAGATTTTTACATGGACTTTCCAGTGATGCTTTGATTGGGTGACAGTTAGAGTCACACTTTTTGCAGTAGGGTCAGAATAAGAGGTTTATTCAGCTTTTGAGGGGAGTGGGTTTTTGACACTCACAGGGCTGAAGTTTCCAAACATACACTCTTCTTGTTGGCAGCTCAGCCTCATTTAGAAAGCAAATGTATAGGTGGTACTTGAATTAAGGATCTGAAAGATCACTTTAACATGGATATTATAAGAAAAGGTAAACGAGATGATTTGGAGATAGTCATCACCACCCAGGTGATTTGTTCTGCAAGCTTGGTAATCAGTAAAGGAGTTTAGGGATTCCTTTGACATGTTATTCATCACATGCAGAAACTAGAAAGTCATAGTACTAAAAAAAAAAACATTTGTTGCCACAGGAGTGTTTTCACTTACTGTCAGCTCACTCTGTTCCACTCTTTCACTTCTAGTAGCTCCCTTGCTGTACTATTCACTAATAACAATAAAATATTAACAAAACACTTTTGGTTGGTGGTAACTCCAGTGATAGCAAGGAAAGCTTCTGTTATGTCCTTTGTTTCATTTCAAGCCTAGTAAGTACTTTTGCTCAAATTACCACTGCATTTTGGTGCTGAAAGAATCCCTGACAGCAGCACCACCACACTCTTCACTGATGTGAAGGATAAACAGTCCACTATGTTCTCTTCACCTCAGATTTTTATTTACTATGGTGTTTCTTCCTTCTTAACTTGAACTCAACACCTTCCTCCAACTCAACAGCTAACAGTTAAGTTGAACTCCACTGTGCTGGTTTGAGGCTAATTAAAATATTTTAATAGAGAAAATTACTCTATAGGCTGTGAAAGGAAAACAATGGTGATGTCTACTTCACTCATAGGTTTGATGAAAACTGTTTTTGGAAAAATAACCAAAATATAGCTAAGTCAGTCTCTGTCTGTCTCTTTTCTGGGAGAACAGCATCTGGGGCAGTCTCGTAGCTTCTGGCTCTGGCTCCTCTGCTGATTAATTCTCACTAACCACTTTTCTTCTAACCCCCCTGGTTGATCCTCCTAATTTACCTTGGACATAAGGCAAACCTTGGGGCAAGGTAGAGGGGTGGGGAGAAGGTGGAAGGGTGGTTGGGAGCCCCTCCTGGGGTCTCTGATTTCTGGGAGGGGAGTTGTGTTGCTGTATTCCCTTTAACTTGTCTATGTCTGTAACTATTGGTGTCTATAGTGTATATCTCTGCTTGTACATTGTGCTGAGCTGTAAATAGAGCTTCAGTCCTTAACTTCCAGCTGGCTGAGTTCTAGCCTGGGTCATTTTACAAAGTGTGGGGGGCAGGGAACTCCCAAACCTTCACATCAACAGTTAACTAGAACTCAAGTTGAACTCAACAGTTAACTAGAACTCAACAGTGAAGTTGAACTCAACAGTTAACTGGAACTCAACAGTTATCTTGAACTCAACAGTTAACTGGAACTCAACAGTTATCTTGAACTCAACAGTCAACTTGAACTCAACAGTCAACTGGAACTCAACAGTTAACTGGAACTCAACAGTCAAGTTAAACTCAACAGCTTCCTCCAACTTTTCCAGCTTCTTGCCTGATGTTGCTAGAAGACATGGTGATACTTTTCCTCCCTGACCTGTCTCACTATCTACTCTTTCAGGTACCTCACTACATCTTTTTCAGGTTGTTCTACACTTACTCTTCCTACAGCCACAGCTGTTATGGCTGCTGTGACTCACAGAGCCTCTAGAGTGATGCTGCCTTAAAAAATCAATCCTCTCCCATCCTGGACTCCAGCAATAGATGAAAATAGATGAATAGGTGAAATAGATGATATAGGCAAAGAGGTGAAATAGGTGAATACATGAAATAGGTGAACAGATGAGAAGGTTTTCTAGTTTTCACAAGGCACTCCCACAGAATCGCTCTAATTTATCTGACAGATTAAATTTGAATTTTAAAAAAATATATGCCTTTTTTTAAAAAATTACTTCTTATAGTTACCTACAGACAACTATGTGCTATCTCTCTCTCCCTCTCTCTCTCTCTCTCTCTCTATATATATATATATATATAGAGAGAGAGAGAGAGAGAGAGAGAGATAGAGATACAAGACGACACAGTCTCAAGCTGTGCCAGGGGAAGTTTAAGCTTGAGGTGAGGAGAAAGTTCTTGCCTGAGAGAGTCATTGACTGCTGGAATGGGCTGCCCAGGGAGGTGGTGGAGTCAGCATCCCTGGAGGTGTTCAAGGCGGGTTTGGACGTGGCACTTGGTGCCATGGTCTGGTCTTGAGGGCTGTGGTGATGGGTTGGACTTGATGATTTTTGAGGTCTCTTCCCATCTTGGTGATACTGTGAGACTGTGATATATATATAGGCATATATATGTGTATATATATAGAGGCATATATATATGTATATCTATATCTATATAAACATAAATCTCTCCATATATCTATATCTGTATCTGTATCTGTATCTGTATCTGTATCTATACAACTATATACTTGCCTACAGACTCATCTTGGAGAGAATCAGCTACCATCTCTACCTATAGTAACAAACAATCATCAATGCAGACTTGCAGTATGAACTTAGTCAGATCAAGGCTCTCAAAAACAAAATAAGCTTGAAGGAATCAGGCGCTAACTACTGGCTAACAATGAGCTTCAGTTCCACCTTTTCTGTGAAATTCGTAGTCTGTCTTTCAAACCAAATGATGCCTTTAAAATCTCTTTTGCAAACGATGTGACAAGACAGGACAAGATCTGTGGTCACACAGAGATCCCCGTTTGTCCTGATGCTATATTCCTTGCCTTTGCAAGGTAGTTCTGTTTCCATAGTTTGTCCTCTCAGGTTTTTGTCTTCTGGCACTTTTCTAAGGCTAGCACCAGTCGGCTCCAGATTGCGATATCCCCTGGTGCTGTAGCAGCAATATGATTTACATTACTACTGGCAGGTTATCTCCTGATAATTGACTAATTAACTTGCTGTGTAATTACCATTGTTTCCAGCAAGTTGTTCTATGATTCTCACCTTGTTACCACAAGGCAGCACATGTGTGGTGTTCAAGGGCTTGTGAACTTTCTGATGTCTGAAAGGCTTGCAGGCTGCTTTGTCGCAGCTAGGAAACTGAAATGGGAGCTAAGCTGACTTGAGGGGGGACTACTGTACTTAAATAGATAATGGCAAGCTCTCTAACCTCCAAACCAGAATATTTCTGTGAATAAATTATACACAAGTGTTCAAAAAAGGAACAAATTATACACAGTTGTTCAAAAACAAATTCTGGAGACATGGAAGCTTCTATCAGGAAAATAAACATTACATATGTCTTTGTCTGCTGATTCTCACATTCTAGGTAGGGTTTGTTCTTTTTTTATTCTCCATCCTGTTCAGTCCTGTTTACAAGCCACTTATTTATAATTAATGTTTCTCTTCCACTTCTCCATCCATTTTGTTTCATTCACTCATTGAGAAGAATTTTCAAACACAGGCTTTTCAAGACAGTTCAGAAAGGGGTAAATGCAGTCTTCTCATCCAGACTTTTCTCCAGAATCCAGTAGGAAAAAATAGCTTCCCCAGTACATCACTACATACATGGCACCTTTTAAGTATCAGTTGTTATCAGTGAGGTCAATGTATTCGTTTTCTGGCTGAATTTTGTTCTGGATTATTTTTGAGGCAATACTGAAAGGAAATAGGAACTCCTTTCAGTTCAAACTGACTAATTTTCCCAGCATTCCTGCAGCATGGAATCATTTAATTGCCTATAACCAAACCAAACACTGACATGAGTGCAAATTATATCTGCAGATCTGTAGCAGAAACAGAAGCAGGACAGACCTAGTGGGCAACCTGAGAGTTAAGAAACTTTGGATTTTATGCCAGCATATGACACTCTCTTTGCTTCAATTTCTTAGCCTGAAGACCAGAAATAGATATTCTAAAGTAGCCTTTTGAACTTCCCCTGAGAGTGCTGAGCAAACTACACCAGATAAGACTACATTATTTGACACCTGCCTGAACATGAGCCAGCAGTGTGCCCAGGTGGCCAAGAAGGCCAATGGCATCCTGGTCTGCATCAGCAAGAGTGTGGCCACCAGGAGCAGGGAGCTCATTCTCTCCTTGGGACTCTGCATTATTTAGGCCACACCTTGAGTCCTGTGTCCAGTTCTGGGCCCCTCCATTGAAGAAGGACATTGAGGTGCTTGAACTTGTCCAGAGAAGGTCAACGAGGCTAGGGAGAGGCCTGGAGCACAGCCCTATGGAGAGAGGCTGAGGGAGCTGGGATTGGTTAGCCTGGAGAAGAGGAGGTTCAGGGGAGACCTTCTTGCTGTCCCCAGCTACCTGAGGGGTGCTTGTAGCCAGGAGGAGGTTGCTTTCTTCTCTCAGGCAACCAGCATCAGAACAAGAGGACACAGTCTCAAGCTGTGGCAGGGGAAGTTTAGGCTGGAGGGGAGGAGAAAGTTGTTGCCTGAGAGAGTCATTGCCTGCTGGAATGGGCTGCCCAGAGAGGTGGTGGAGTCAGCGTCCCTGGAGGTGTTCAAGGCAGGTTTGGACATGGCACTTGGTGCCATGGTCTGGTCTTGAGGGCTGTGGTAACGAGTTGGACTTGATGATCTTTGAGGTCTCTTCCAACCCTGGTGATACTGTGATACTGTGATTATTGTTCTACATAAATAGTTAAAATTTAGTCTGAATTCAGACAAGACCTGAAACACTTTTGTATTGAAGAATTCTCCATTGAGACAGGTCAGAAGGGTGATGTTCACTATTGTTTAAATATCTGCCAAACTGCAGCTTTAATATTAATGGCTTATTCAAGTCATGCCATTTCTTAACAGGTTTTTTATATCATCCTCTATGATATTTATGCTAATGGCCAAATGCTTTCAGTGAACCTAATCTCCAGCTTCAGTGAAATAACTTCTACATATCAAATTTGAAAAGTAAAACACTTAATTTAAACAGAATATACATAAAAGGTTGGGTTTTTTTTTTTTTTCCTCTTTTGCCTTATACTGCTATTGTTAAGCCAGAATCAGATATGAAATCTAAGCTTGTTACTGGGGAAAAAAAAATCCATTCACATTCAAAGTTTTACGTTACTCAGCTTTGCATGAAATCACTGCAAGTGGCTTATGTTTCCTTAAAACACTTTATCTGCCTATTATGAGCGTCCTTGACAGAACGTTCATTGAGCTAATCATTTACAGCAACAATTAGACAGGAGGGTGAGAGGATATGTGCATATTTGATATATATTTATATGTACATGTGTGTGTGTCTGGATGTGCACACACAAGCACATATACACTTGATTTATTTTCAGCTTCTCACTGAATCTATAAGAAGTTTCTATGACATAAGAAAGGTAGTCAGGGCTTCTAGGCTCAGATGTGTTTTCCAACTTGTACAATTACATGAATTGTTTGAAATTCTTAAACCAGCAACCACTGTTGCACACTGGGTCACTACCTGCATTTAAGAAGATAATGCTGTCGAACATAATCCTACTCAGTGTTTAGGGTGAATTCGCATATCCAGGGAACAAAAACTTTTTCAGAAAGTTATGACTCCAACTATTTACAGCTGCTGGCTTAATATACATACATTCAGGTACAACTCCTTTTTTCAACCTCTTAATGAAAGCTAATACTGCAGATCAGAGCCCAGCTCCTTTCGGTGGCAGCTTACAGGATACCTTTGCGGTACATTAATCTTTTAACCCCTTGAGCCATACTGAACATCAATTACACAGTACAGTTGCCCAGAGGTGAGATATGTGAGCTGGAGCTGAAGACAGACTACAGCAGCGGCATCTCACACAGGGATCATGAACAATCCATCTTCTTCAGGGTATGGGGGCAGAACAACTTCAGAAAGCCATCAGGGCGTAATGCGGCATTTGAGTGCATTTGCAGCTAATACTAACTTGTCGCACAAGGAAGAGCTCGCAAATCATCCTGACCTTCCTGACCCTGCGCAATCTGCAGCTGAGGAGTACAGGCCATTAAAGAGCCTTGCAAGGTCCACACAAAAGAAACAAAAAGGGACTCTTCTAACTGCCCTTGGATTATTGCAGAGCATCCAGCTTAGCAGGAGGGCGGAAGGTAAATTACACTGCCAATATTTTGAGGGTTATCGTTGGTATTGCTCAAAGACAACACAGGTCCACTCCCAAGGGGAAGAAAAAAAGAAAAATCAGTGCAAAAAACATGATATGAACTCCTTGCTACTGAGATTTACTAGCAGCTGCAAATATTAAAGAATGAGATTTCCCTACATGATAAGGCTTCTGTGGGAAGTGCAATAACTGTATGCCTTGTCCATATGTTCTGCCTGACACTGTGAAGGTGTTTACAGATTAAACTAGCAAGAGTCTTGTTGGTTTAGAAAGTAGAAATCTAAAGCATACAGAGTGCTATTTAAGAACTTTAGCCTGTTAATGGATAAGCAACTTAAGAACTGGGACCATCACCCATCCTGTGCTTTCTGTTACAGGTCTACTTACATCATGAATATATAGATACAGATAGATACAAATATCTATATAGATATAGATATCGATATAGATTTAGATAGAGAGAGATAGAGATGATAGAGATAGAGATAGAGATAGAGATAGAGATAGAGATAGAGATAGAGATAGAGATAGAGATAGAGATAGAGATAGAGATAGAGATAGAGATAGAGATAGAGATAGAGATAGAGATAGACATAGACATAGAGATAGACATAGAGATAGAGATGATAGAGATAGACATAGGATAGACATAGAGATAGAGATGATAGAGATAGACATAGAGATAGACATAGAGATATAGAGATGGTAGAGATAGCGATAGTGATAGAGATAGAGATAGAGATAGAGATAGAGATAGAGATAGAGATAGAGATAGAGATAGAGATAGAGATAAAGATAAAGAGATGGAGATAGAGATATAGAGATGATGGAGATGAGAGAGGCAGAGATAGAGACAGAGATAGAGATAATAGAGATAGGGATAAAGGGGTAGAGATAAAGAGATAGAGATGGAGATAGTGATAGAGATAGAGATAGAGATAGAGATAGAGATAGAGATAGAGATAGAGATAGAGATAGAGATAGAGATGATAGAGATAGACATAGACATAGAGATATAGAGATGGTAGAGATAGCGATAGTGATAGAGATAGAGATAAAGAGATGGAGATATAGATATAGAGATGATAGAGATGGAGATGATAGAGGTAGAGATAGAGACAGAGACAGAGATGATAGATAGGGATAGGGATAAAGGGATAGAGATAAAGAGATAGAGATGGAGATAGAGATAAAGATATAGAGATAGAGATAAAGAGATAGAGATGGAGGTAGAGATAGAGATAGAGATAGAGATAGAGATAGAGATAGAGATAGATAGAGATAGATGATAGAGATGGAGATAGAGATAGAGAGACGGAGATGATAGAGATAGAGAGATAGAGATAGATGTAGATGTAATCTTTCATGAACAGTTATCAGTAAGATGTGCCTTGATGCTATAACATGCCATCTCTTCAAGAACTCACCAAACTATCCAGTTCAAGAAACCTCTAAAACACTGAATAAATTGTAACGCTGAATAAGGATGTATTGACTGAATCACTGAATCACAGAATCACAGACTGTTAGAAGTTGGAAGGGACGTCCAGAGATCATCAAGTCCAACCTGCCCTGCCACAGGATACCTCTGTGAAAATCACTGGGAAAGGCATCTACCATGCTGTAACACATCCCTTATGCAGTGTATTGTGGTTGAAGCAAAGGAAGGCAGGAACCAACCCTGGTGTCAAGCTCCAGAACTAAGAGTTATGATCTGTTTTTTGTTGCTCCTCTCTCTCTATTGGATAAGATAACGCACAAGTAAAGAATGTTTACACCTCCCTCTGTTCAGTATTGTATCTATCTTGATACCTATTAGCACTGCTAATGAACCACCAAAATCAGTACATATTACTGGATGTTGTTTTTCTTCAGAAGATACTGGGTACACCTCTTCCTGTTTCAATCTTTTGTCGAGGTTTGTGATTACAAACTGCTCAATTCCTTCTGTGAACAGGCTACAAAAGTTGGGATTCTTCAACCTGGAGAAGAGAAGGCTTCCAGAAGACCTTAGAGTAGCCTTCCAGTATCTGAAGGGGGCTCCAGGAAGGCTGGGGAGGGACTGTTGAAAAGGTCTTGTAATGCCAGGGCAAGGGGCAATGGGTTTGAAGTGGCAGAGGGGAGATTGAAAGTGAATGTTAGGAGGAAGTTGTTTGCAGTGAGGGTGGTGAGACACTGGCACAGGTTGCCCAATGAGGTTGTGGTTGCTCTCTCTCTGGAGATGTTTAAGGCCAGGCTGGACAAGGCCTTGAGTGAGTTGTACTTGTGGGAGGGGGTTGGAACTAGATGACCCCTGAGGTCCCTTCCAAACTTACCATTCTATGGTTCTATGATTATAAACTCCTTTTTAATAAGACTTGTTTCACTTGCCATCACTACCTTCTGTGTTTCAAGAACATTTTCTCTTTTTAGAGTTGTCCTTTGATAGAAGTAATATTCTATGCTGGATGAATGTGTAAAGGCATAGAAATGTCACCAATAATCAGACAGAAAACCCCACTACTGTACAAGCCCATTAGGCAGACTATGGTCTGTGACAGTCTTAAGTTAGGCAATGTATCTGCTGTTGTTCACAGTCATCAACCTCCTTTATAGGTGGTAGAAGTTTTTAGAAAGCAAAACAGAGTCCATTGATTTGATGGCCTGCCCAAAGGTTCTCAGTAGCACAGGCAGAATAGAATTTGTCATCTTTAAGATAAAAAAAAAGAACCAAACAAGACCAAGCAATTTACATTGTATTCGTACACAGAGTGGTAATCATTCATTCATTCACCCATCCATTTATCTATTTCTATTTCTGTTTCTAATTCCATTTATTTATTTATTTGTTTGTTCATTTATTATATTTTATTACAGGAAAGCAAATGCCGTCTTCTACTCATGCCGCAGTTGCTTCTATTTGCCTATCATTTCTGCTCCAGCTTTCATTTGCCAACTATCAGCATTTTAAGTACCTGAACTTACGGTACTTAAGTAACTTAAGGTAATTAAGTGACTTAAGGCACTTAATTTTAAGGTATGAAATATTTAGGCATTTGCTTAAACTATTTAACCAAAGAACTGCAGTAAGTAAACACTTTAGTAAAGCACAAACATTACCTCTTCTGAGATTCAGTATGTTGCAACTCTAAAAGCTTGCCATGCTTGTAAAATAACTTCACACAACCACAGCTTTTATCCAAGGTGAAGAAAGACTAGGCTGAGGTTGGATATTTTGCATACACACAACAGACTTGAACATGACAACAGTAGGGCTGGCCTTACTCATGCTTCTGCAGTCACTGATTTTACCAGGGCCAGGATCTCCTTCTCTTTGTCTTAGAGAATAATTGGAGGAGTTGACAGCATCTTTCACTAACGTAGCAATGAGGTAAAGCCTCGGCTTCGTTAGATCTTTAACTTGTAGAAAGATAAAGCTAAACTAAAATAGGCTCCCTCTATAGTTAATAGAAGCAGATAGACATCTCCAGAGGGTGTTTCATCCTAACTAGTTTTGATGTATACCAAGGAAGAGCTGCCCTAAGGAGATGTTTCTCTGTGCTGATCATAGAGAGAATACAAACGACTAGTGCAGTTAGATGTCTAGCTTTCAGATAGCTAACTTTACATTAAACAAGTACCTCTTTGAATAGATACTTAGAGGTAGGTATTTCATAAAGTCTTCTGATCTCACTTCCAAAATTGAAATAAAAATGCAGGATAAATAAGTTATGTATTAAAACTGCAGTGTAGATGTCTGCAAAGAAGGTAATAGGTTTCTCCCAGCACCATTAACTTTTCCTCAAGGTGCTAGACAATTCTTATGCCTTTGGTCAGAGCAAAATATTGCTATGTTATATATGTTATATATATGATATATATATGTTATATGTATATATAAAAATGTTATATTATCCATAAAGTCTATTATCTATAAAGTCTATTATCTAATAAAGTCACAAAGTGAGAGAAATATTCATTCCCTTCACAAAAGCAAAAACTTGTATTAGCAACTTATTACCAGAGTTGGAAATACTGATTCACTTAGAAAAAAATATTAAGAACTCTGTTTGACACTGTTACATAAACAAACTCCTTTACAAGTGATTTTACTACTTCCTGACTTGAGCGGCAAAGGTAGTAAAATTTGGCCCTATCACAATCCCAAGCACAAATCCAGGCTGGGTGGTGAGTGGCTGGAGAACAACGCTGAGGAAAAGGACCTTGGAGTCTGGGTTGATGAAAAGCTCGACATGAGCCTGCAGTGTGAGCATGCAGCTCAGAGTCCTAGGCTGTATCAAGAGAAGTGTGGCCAGCAGGGCAAGGGAGGGGATTCTGCCACTTTACTCTGCTCTCGTCAGACCCCAACTGGAGTATTGTGTGCAGTTCTGGAGCCCCCAGGACAGGAAGGACATGGAAGTGTTGGAGCAGGTCCAGAGGAGGTCACAAAGATGATCAGAGGGCTGGAGCAGCTCTCCTATGAGGACAGGCTGAGAGAGTTGGGGCTCTGCAGCCTGGAGAAGAGAAGGCTTCGAGGAGATCTTACAGTAGTCTTCCAGTATCTGAAGGGGCTCTACAGGAAGTCTGGGGAGGGACTATTTGCAAGGTGTTGCAACGACAGGACAAGGGGCAATGGGTTTGAAGTGGCAGAGGGGAGATTTAGACTGGATGTTAGGAGGAAGTTCTTTACAGTGAGGGTGGTGAGGTACTGGCACAAGTTGCCCAGGGAGGTTGTGGCTGCTTGCTCCCTGGAGGTGTTCAAGGCCAGGTTGGATGAGGCTTTGAGTGACCTGTACTAGTGGGATGTGTCCCTGCCTATGGCAGGGGGTTGGAACCAGATGATCCTTGAGGTCCCTTCCAACCTTACCATTCTATGATTCTATGATTCATACATAGGCACTTGCATAGTACATTTTGTGCACGATTCTCCCAAATATTAACACATTTAGCTTCTCTGTGAGCAAAGTAGCATTATTGTATTTCATGCATATCTGTTGGAATTGCAGCAGCACACATGGCATAGATTCAAGTGCCTGAGAACTTCAAAGTTTGACTTAGTGTTGATCCTGTAAAGGTAAATATGAAACAAAGACTTTTGTAAACTGCCTTCTGGAGGAAATGACTCCTGGCAGTAGTGTCAAAATTATATAACTTCCTTCTCATTTTGGTGGGTGATTATTGTGTAACAGAAGATTAAAGTCAGATGTGCTTAGATACCTTAAAATCTTGTGAAATGAAGAAATATATTTCTAAGGCAGCTGGGAGGAAACTTTACAAGTTGATATGTGACATAGTCTTTTCCACCATAGTACAATGTGTGTAGGATGGTGAGTGTACATAGTAAGAGCAGTTGGGAAGCAGGCATCACCACTGCTTTTAAAGTGTTTGGGGGTTTGAACACACAGTGAGTTGAATTAAAATAAAAATCAGGTCTGTTTCTGAAAAAAAAAATAAATTAATATTTTACCTGTACTCATGTAAAAACATCCTTTAATGTCAAATGTCACACATTCCTTATAGCTATATACTATTAGGTGAACATCTGAAGGGGGCCTACAGGAAGGCTGGGGAGGGACTATTGACAAGGTCTTGCAATGCCAGGATAAGGGGCAATGGGTTTGAACTGGCAGAGGGAAGATTTAGACTGGATGTTAGGAGGAAGTTATTTGCAGTGAGGGTGGTGAGACACTGGCACAGGTTGCCCAG
>VWZE01010659.1:43421-81432 GCA_013396675.1 Eubucco bourcierii
CTAGTGGGAGGTGTCTCTGCCTATGGCAGGGGGTTGGAACTGTTTGAGCTTTGAGGTCCCTTCCAACCTTACCATTCTATGATTCTATGACTCTTTTCTTTGATATCGCCTTCACAGTAAATCTTCTCTACCCCTGCAAAACGCACTTGTATATTTGTATGCATGGACAAACACACACAGATTCCACCAGATTCATTTTTTTTTCCTGTACTTTCTCTTTTCTTGAACCCCTCTCTGTATGCCTCTACCCATCCCTTTAACTTTCTTCTGGTGTTCCCTTCTAAGAAAAAGTTCAAAGACTGAGAGGTGTGGCACTATTGGGATAAGCATGAAATTCTGGTTGCTTATCCCAATTACACAAAACCTCTAAATCTTTTGAACTCTCCTTTAGAAGGGAGCACACAAAATTTTATGCTTATCCAGAACACCTGGAGTTTCAAACCTGAGATGGAATTTTATGAGCACACTCTCCCTTACTCAAGGAGCAGTTATCCTCAGAAGGGTGAATGCAGAAATAAGAGAAAAAATGTTGATTTATAATCCTGGATTTACTAGTGGGTTTTTTTTCAAACTTTACCTGTCATCCTCTGGTCTCTTCTTCTCTTTCTGTAAGATGAAACATATGAAATTGCCTGCCCATCACACAAGAAAGCTGGCAGGGCTTTTAATTCATAACCCATTACATATACATTACTGTACAGAATGACCACGATAATGCTATTACCTCTTAATGTATTCCAGCACTGGAAGTTCCAGACTGGCCAGTGTAGAAAAATAGAAAAACAATGTAGATCCAAATTTACCTTTTTTTTTTTTTTTTTTTTTTTTCTTTATGACACAGCAGCAAAACCTGCATATCTGTCAGGATTTTGATTTGCATATATTGTCATATATTCCATTTGGATGATGATTTGAGGACAGGCTGAGAGTATTTGGGCTCTACAACCTGGAGAAGAGAAGGCTTCTAGGAGACCTTAGAGTAGCCTTCCAGTATCTGAAGGGGGCTACAGGAAGGTAGTCTGGGGAGGGGCTATTAACAAGGTCTTGCCATGACAGGACAAGGGGCAATGGGTTTGAAGTGGCAGAGGGGAGATTGAAAGTGGATGTTAGGAGGAAGTTGTTTGTAGTGAGGGTGGTGAGACACTGGCACAGGTTGCCCACGGAGGCTGTGGCTGCTCCCTCCCTGGAGGTGTTCAAGGCCAGGTTGTTTGAGGCCTTGAGTGAGTTGTGCTAGTGGGAGGTGTCCCTGCCTATGGCAGGAGGTTGGGACTGGATGAGCTTTGAGGCTCTTTCCAAACTTACCATTCTATGCTTCTATGATTTATGTTCTTGCATCATAACTTGGCATTCCAATTTCCCTCGATGACTTTGAAGACTGAACAAAATCCTTCAGATTATGATTTTGCCTTTTAGTCTAGAAGTTGTCCTCCTATTCCTCAGCTACAGCATATATACCCTGGCCAAACACTTCAGTTTAAGCTTTCTTTTCTCTAGTCATCACTGTTGGCAAAAGTATGGTTCTTAGAATGGTGATCAATAATGTCAGGTCCAGCTTGATAGCTGTAACTAGTGGAGTCTGCCAGGCGTCTGTGCTGGGTCTGGTGCTGTTCAACATCTTCATCAATGACACCGATGGCACTGACAGACAAACTGAGTCTGCTCAGCAAGTTTGCTGATGATACCAAACTGGAAGGCTTGACTCATACAGCTGAAGGCTGTGAGGCCATCCAGCAAGACTTGGAGAGACTGGAGAGCTGGGCACAGAGGAAACAAATGAGGTTCAGCAAGGACAAGTGCAGAGTCCTGCACCTGGGGAGGAATAATAAACTGCAGCAGCACAGGTTGGGAGGTGATCTGTTGGAGAACAGCCCTGTGCTGCTCTCCCTGTGGAGAGTGACCTGGAATGGTGGTGAAGAGCATCCATGGGCAACAATGTGCCCTGGTGGCCAAGAGGGCCAATGGGATCCTGGGGGGCATTAAGCAGAGTGTGTCCAGTAACCCAGGGAGGTTTTCCTCCTCTACCGTGCCCTGGTGAGACCTCATCTTGAGTACTACCTTCAGTTTTGGGCTGCCCAGTTGAAGAGGGACAGGGATCTGCTGGAGAGAGACCAAGGGAGGGTTATGACATGCCGAGGGGACTGAGCACTGTCTGGTGAGGAGAGGCTGAGAGACCTGGGGGTGCTTAGTCTGGAGAAGAGAAGACTGAGAGGGCACTTAATAAATGCTTATAACTCTCTGAGGGCTGGGGGTCAGGATGGGGGGGACAGGCTCTGCTCGCTGCTGCCTGGGATAGGACAAGGAGCAATGGATGGAAGCAGCAGCACAGGAGGTTCCAGCTCAACACAAGGGGCAACTTCTTTCCTGTAAGGGTCCCAGAGCCCTGGCACAGGCTGCCCAGAGAGGTTGTGGAGTCTCCTTCTCTGGAGCCTTTCCAGGCCTGTCTGGATATGTCTCTGTGTGCCCTGAGCTGGATTGTCTGGTGCTGCTGTGGCAGGGGGTTGGACTGGATGAGCTCTTTGGGTCCCTTCCAATCTCTGACATTCTGTGAGTTGTGATTACAGAATATTATTGCAATGCAAATGCAAAGGGTCTGAATATTGCCCTGCAAGAAGAGAGTGACAGAGCTAGCAGGACTTGTGCCCTACCTGTAACAGACATCTTAGCTGAGTTGCTCTCAGAAACCCTCATTATGACAGTACCATCAGAAACATTTATGGTTCATACCTGTGTTTCTTCTAAGAGTGCAGTAGACACACAGTAAAATAATGAAAGTGGCATTATTAACATTAAATGTCATAACACTTGACAGCTTCTTGTAAATGAGGACCTTACTGTGGAAATAAANTCTTTCTTAAAAGTGAATCTAGGACTAAAATAACTGATCCAGGTTGGAACACAGGAATACAGTGTCTGTGACACCCACAGGCACAAATCACCTTCTTTATACTCCTTTTGTTTTTTGGGGTTTTTTTTGTTTTTTTTTCTCCTGGGGAGGGGGGGCAGAAGGGACAATTTTCCTATTTAGAGATGAGCTGCATAGTTCTTAGCAAAGCCTTCTGTTATTTTCCCATTTATCCAGCTGGTACGAAGTCAGAGACAGGAAGGAAGGGAGAGAGGGCAATAAGGACTGAGCTGCAGAGCAGCACAGAGCAAGACCAGCAGTTGAGGTTTCCACTCTCAGGTCTCCTACGCTGTGTATCTGCCAAAGTGGAGCAAGTTAGAGCATTCCTCCCCTATTGTCAACACAGACATAGCAGGTCCTCCTGATGTGACTTCCAGCTTCCTCCTCTTCTTGCCTTGTCAGAAGTTTGTCAGTGTTTAGATAGATACACAATATTTTGGCAGAATCATAGAATGGTTTAGGTTGGAAGGGACCTCAAAGCTCATCCAATTCCAATCCTCTGCCACAGGCAGGGACACCTCCCACTAAAGCAGGTCACTCAAGGACTTGTCCAACCTGGCCTTGAACACCTCCAGGGTGGTTGTGGAGCACAGAAGCACAGAATGTGATCAAAGATCACATTCTGTGCTTCTGTGCTCCACAACCTCCCTGGGCAACCTGTGCCAGTGTCTCACCACCTTCACTGCAAACTTCTTCCTAACTTTCACTTTCAATCTCCCCTCTACCACTTCAAACCCATTGCCTCTTGTCCTGTCATTACAAGACCTTGTCAATAGTCCTTCCTTCAGATCCTGGAAGGCTACTCCAAGGTCTCCTTTAAGCCCTCACTTCTGCAGGCTGCAGACCCCCAACTCTCTCAGTCTGTCCTCATAGCAGAGCTGCTGCAGCCCAGGATTAGGGTTTAAAATACAACTCAGTCCTTTATAAGAGACAGAGAAGGGCAAGGGGAAAGGTGAAGTGTCAGGTGCTACAGAGTGAGTGGACAAGAACAAGTTGCAAAAATGAAAACAGCAAATTGAACTCCTGTTCCTGTGAAGCAAGGGCAGAAACAGAAGATACATGACAAATACTGCCAAAGCAAAGCAGGAAGAGCAACATGAAGATTATAGCAATGGCAGAGGATTAGGTAAAACCAGCACAGGAAAAATCACTCCCCCCTGTGATGGTTTGGGAGTTCCCTGCCCTCCCACACTTTGTAAAATCCCCCAGACTAGACTCAGCCAGCTGCAAGTTAAGAACTGAAGCTCTATTTACAAATCAGCACAATGTACAAGCAGAGATAGACACTATAGGTAGGAATAGTTACAGACATAGACAAGTTAAAGGGAATACAGAAACACAACTCCCCTCCCAGAAATTAGAGACCCCAGGAGGGGCTCCCAACCACCCTTCCACCTTCTCCTCACCCCTGTACCTTACCCCAAGGTTTGCCTTAAGTGCAAGGTGAGTTTGGAGGATGGGCAAGGTGGGTTAGAAGGAAAGTGGTTAGTGAGGTTACTCAGCAGAGAGGAGAAAGCAGGAGCTAGACAGCCCAAAAGTGTCTGCCCAAGAGACTGTGTTATCTATGTTTTGAGTTCTTATTCTCACCCATCTCAGCAAGCCTATGAGTGCAGCAGACATCACCAGTGTTTTCCTTTCACAACCTGTAATATAATTTTCTCCACTAAAATATTCCAATTAGCCTCAAACCAGCACATCCCCTCAAAAAAAGCAGTAATTCTAGAATTACCTAATATTGGCTTGGGAAGCTTTTGCTTTACTATTAACTGCATATGAACTACAGAGATTTACAGCAATGGCAACAAGCCCTGTTTTTTCTTCTACTGGCAAAGTCTGAGAGCTTTCTTTTTCCCATTCTTGGATATCACTCTTGAACCACATGTCAGGAAAGCCCTTTAAATATCCAGGCTGTCCATACTTTTTCACCTCCCTCCCCCCGCCAAAAAAAAACCCTTTGTGTGTGGGATTTGCAGATTTTCTTCAATTCTGTTTCACAAATTGGTAGTCTGCTCTACTGAAACCAGTCAATTTGTTAGCTGATGATAGCAGTTTGACTTAATGTGACAAGGACTGCCCTCAATCAAGAGTTTCAAAAGAGCTTATGCACCTCAGTGGTTGTTTTGGAAAGGATATTACCTGACTCAGAAATTATAGGAAGATGTTGGCAAGCTCTAAGTCTCTGGGCAGGGCTTCAGCAATCCAGCTAGAGCCTTTTCCACACTCTCAGCATCTACTTGGCCACAGCACAATCCCACTTATCCTGGAACGTTAGAACCAGCCTAAGCCGGGATGAGTCCACAGACAGAAGGGGAGGCTACAGTGAGCTAAATATCCTAAGTGCATGTTGCTGCTTAGCTTGCTTGTGCTCTGTCCTGGTTTGAATCAAACAGGTGAAGCAAGTGGAAAGGATATTTACAGTAATTTGCAATTGCATGACAGGTCACAAATAGAAGAATTAGAGGAAAGTTCTGGTATATGCATCCCAATTAATTTTTTTAATTTTTTTTTTTTTATTTTCCACCTACTTAAATCTGAAATAAGTAGGATATTTAAAAGATGGTAATGGATTGCTGTATGAAGAAAAATACAACCATCATATAAACATGGACTCTCCTCATCTGGAGACTTTCAAGACACATCTGGATGTGCTTCTGTGTGACCTGCAGTAGATTATATGCTCCTACTCTGGAGGGATCATAGAATCATAGAATGGTAAGGTTGGAAGGGACCTCAAGGATCTGTTCCAACCCCCTGCCATAGGCAGGGACACCTCCCACTAGCACAGCTCACTCAGGGCCTCAAACAACCTGGCCTTGAACACCTCCAGGGAGGGAGCAGCCACAACCTCCCTGGGCAACCTGTGCCAGTCTCTCACCACTCTCACTGCAAACAACTTCCTCCTAACAGTCAGTTTCAGTCTCCCCTCTGCCAATTCAAACCCATTGCCTCTTGCCCTGGCATTACAAGACCTTGTCAATAGTCCCTCCCCAGCCTTCCTGTAGGCCCCCTTCAGATCCTGGAAGGTTACTCTAAGGTCTCCTGGAAGCCTTCTCTTCTCCAGCCTGCAGAGCCCCAACTCTCTCAGTCTGTCCTCATAGGAGAGCTGCTTCAGCACTTTGATAATCTTTGTGGCCCTCCTCTGGACCCAAAGATGTCCAGAGGTCCCTTCCAACCCCTAACCTCCTCTGATCCTGTGAAATTGCAGTAAAAAAGCTGGGGGGAGAACATGAGTTCATGTATGGACATCTAAGTCTGAAAGAAAAAGTAATAAACACATTTTGTACTACTCATAGGAAAGTTAGAGGTATTCTACCATGCTCACATATTTTGTGTAACTCATGAGAATGCTTAGAAATTTAGCACTCATTATAAAGGAAATGCAGAATTTTAATCCATATAATCCAAATTAATTAAAGACTTGGCAGCACTACATACCAATAAACCTGTAATTTTTACCTCCTCTGATCATGGCACTTTTTTTACCCTCTTCAGAGTGTCTGTTTTTCTCATTATATCAATAAAGTTGCCTGACTTTCAAAGGAGAAGTTCTACTAACAAGAAATATCCAAGTAATAATTGTGCATACTCTGTATTAGTCATTTTGTTATCCATGTTAAATCTTTGTGCTGGTTTGAGGCTAATTGGAATATTTTAATGGGGGAAAATTATATTACAGGCTGTGAAAAGGAAAAAATGCTGATGTCTGCTTCACTCCTAGGCTTGCTGAGGTGGGTGAGAATAAGAACTCAAAACATAGATAAGTGAGTCTGGGGCACAGCATCTCGGTCTAGCAGCTTCTGGCTTCTCTCTGCTGATTAATCTTCACTAACCACTTTTCTTCTAACCCCCCTGGTTGATCCTCCAAACTCCCCTTGCACGTAAGGCAAACCTTGGGGTAAGGTATAGGGGTGGGAAGAAGGTGGAAGGGTGGTTGGGAGCCCCTCCTGGGGTCTCTGATTTCTGGGAGGGGAGTTGTGTTTCTGTATTCCCTTTAACTTGTCTATGTCTGTAACTATTCCTGTCTGTTGTGTCTATCTCTGCTTGTACATTGTGCTGAGCTGTAAATAGAGCTTCAGTCCTTAACTTCCAGCTGGCTGAGTTCTAGTCTGGGTCATTTTACAAAGTGTGGGGGGCAGGGAGCCCCCAAACCATCACAATCTGCCCCACATTTGCTTTTAACTGTTGTGGTTTTAAGGCTCAACTGAGTTTAGGGGCTTGGTTGCTCTTACTTTCTGCCAGCTTTTCATTGTTATCCATGATGGTGTGATGGATTAGAGTGGATCCCTCCCATGACAGTGACTGTGAGACAGGACTCCCACTTGATGCAAGCAGAAGAACAATTTCTAGATGAATATTTATACACAGAGCTACAAGCAGAATTTTCCACTAGTTTGCTCAACAGTTACATTGCCATCGTGCTCAGCTTCCTCAAGACAAAGCCACATGTAATTTTCTTGTTCCTAGGTCTACATCCCTGCTGTTCCCAGGGCTTTCTTCCTACTAGAGTAAAAATGTTCATATCCTGCATGGGCAGTACAGAACTCCTCACTCGACTACCCAGGTCCCCTCCATACTCCCCCAGCAGAGTAAATTCACTACAGCTCAGAATTTGGAAAGTCAGAAAAAATTAAATTGCATAAATTTTACGGTTTAAACTAAATATAACAGTATAAGGAGAATAAACTACTACAGAATATAACCTTAAAAAAGGTGGGGATGGGATCAAGCAGAGGGGAAGCAGTAAAGCAGCAGCCAAAACAGTGGTGGGGGAAGATAGCAGCAGGTGCAGCAGAAGCAGCAGAAGCAGCAAAGGGGAAGATCCAAGCTATGCTTCCAGACATAAAGCTTTTGATGCTCCAATGAAATTGTATTAACTTATCTATTGTTGGCATTCTATGGCCTGTGCCTGGAATGTTCACCTCTCCACTCAGTGACTCCAATACTCTTCCACTTCCAAGTTTCTCTGTTTCCAGGTGTTTTTTCAATGTTTGAACTAGAAATGCAGCTCAAACAGCCACAGGTGGAAAGGTAAATAATATACAAACAGGCACTGCAGTGACTCTCTGCTCAGCACCTGCAGAAACTTTTACATTTTTTTTTCCCTTTCCATAAGCAAGAACAGAATCATAGAATGGTAAGGTTGGAAAGGACCTCAAAGCTCAGCCAGTTCCAATCCCCTGCCACAGGCAGGGACACCTCCCACTAGCACAGGTCACTCAAGGCCTCAAACAACCTGGCCTTGAACACCTCCAGGGAGGGAGCAGCCACAACCTCCCTGGGCAACCTGTGCCAGTGTCTCACCACCCTCACTGCAAAAAACTTCCTCCTAACATCCACTTTCAATCTCCCCTCTGCCAGTTTAAACCCATTGCCCCTTGTCCTGGCATTGCAACACCTTCTCAATAGTCCCTCCGGTAGGCCCCCTTCAGATATTGGAAGGACACTCCAAGGTCTCCTGGAAGCCTTCTCTTCTGCAGGCTGCAGAGTCCCAACACTGTCCTCATAGCAGAGCTGCTGCAACCCTCTTAGCATCTTTGTGGCCTCCTCTGGATCCACTCCAACAGTTCCATGTCCTTCCTGTGCTGAGGGCTCCAGAACTGCACACAGGACTCCAGGTGGGCTCTGAGGAAAGCANTGGCCTTGTTGAATGCCATGAGGTTGGCCTGGGCCCACCTCTCCAGCCTATCCAGGTCCCTCTGGATGGATCCCTGCCATCTAGCAAGTCCACTGTGCCACTCAGCTTGGTGCCAGCTGCACACTTGCTGAGGCTGCACTGATTCCTCTGTCCATGGCACTGACAAAGATATCAAACAGCACTGGTGCCAGCACTGACCTCTGAGGGACACCACTTGGCACTGGTCTCCAGGTGGACATTGTGCACTTGATCACCACTCTGCATGCCACCATCCATCCAATTCCTTACCCAGCAGTACTCCACCCATCCAGTCCATGTTTTTCCAGTTTGGTGCCCAGGATGCCATGTGGGACAGAGTCAAACGCCTTATAGAAACAGAGCTATTGAAGAAATTAACCCTTACACTTTGGATCATCTCACATCACATTTTTCATCATTACTGATACTTCATCTGTTATCGCTCCCTACCAAAACCATTAGACTGTCCTTTAAACAACCTCAGCTGCTTCAAGCTGAGAATGACAACCAGTCAGTGCACAGTACACTTCATGACAAGACAAGAAAACTTGGTCAAAGACACTCAGATTCTACTTTTTAAATTTTATTTTATTTTATTTTTTTTACAAAATAAGGTCTATAATGAGGTTGTAATCTTCAAGTAGAGCTATGCAGGATCTCAGTCCATGAGGTTTTAGCCTAAAACCTGTACTGAGAATTTCCAAACAACTGTGAAAAGTCTGCAGAATGAAAGGTCTATAAACTGACACACAGTGGATGGTGCTTAGCATACATCAAACGTGTGTCAGCAGGAAGGGCTGCCACTCCAAGAAATTTTGCTGGACGTTGCAGGTTGTCATCTTTAAGGCTGCAGTTCTGATGCAGACAGCTCATCTATTATGCTCCACAAGTCTTCAGTTTGGGGATCTCTTAGTACAGAACTATCCAATTAATTGCTTAAAGCTGTAGTAATGTTATGCATGACAAGCAGGAAAATTGCTCTGATTAGGCAAAAGTGCAGAGTCAGACCTCAGAACAATGCAATTGTATTTCCTTGTGAATATAGGGGGTAGAAAAACCAAGACAACTCTTCTCTTTGAGTGGATGTGGAATATGTGCTTGATGCTTTCATTAAAATCAAGTAAATGGCATTTTTATATCATCACTGTCACAGAAGGCTATCAGATGCTTGGAACAATATCTCTTACTCTTTCCATTGGCACATAAACAAAAATTTTCTCTCCTAGAGATACATGAACAGAAGCAAGCAGTTTTCAGCTAGGGTCACAGCCAATATATCAACATTTCTTTCTCTCCCACCACTGAAAATATTTTCTCTTTTCCTAGGAACCTTTCTGGATACGGTGATATTGGAGGTGAAGTACTGTGCCCTCTGACCACTTCAACAGGGCACAAATTCCAAGACAGTTGCAAAACTGAAACAAGTAAATAGTTAACCATGATGTACATAGAAACCCACTTCAAACCCATTGCCCCTTGTCCTGGCATTGCAAGACCTTGTCAATAGTCCCTCCCCAGCCTTCCTGGAGCCCACTTCAGATACTGGAAGGCCATTCCAAGGTCTCCTGGAAGCCTTCTTCAGGCTGCAGAGCCCCAACTCTCTCAGCCTGTCCTCATAGCAGTGCTGCTACAGCCCTCTGAGTATCTTTGTGGCCTCCTCTGGACCTGCTCCAACAGTTCCATGTCCTTTCTGTACTGGGGGTTCCATAACTTCACACAGGGCTCCAAGTACATCTTGCCTCTTGAAGTTCTTTGTGGTTACACCACTGAAAATCAGCTTTGGGAACCAGTAGGTGAGTGAAATTGAGGTAGGATGGGAAGTGAATGAAATTCTCAAGGTCCAGCATCCAAAACTGCAACATGTACTGCCTTCTGCCCCACCACAGATCTCTTAGATACATGCCCGGATGTGCTCCTGTGCAATCTGGGATAGGTGATCTTGCTGTGGCAGGGGCTTTGTGCTAGATGATCTTTTGAGGTCCCTTCCAGGCCCTAACCCTTTCTGATTCTGTAATATTTTACATAACTATTAGCTTTTACAATTAATGGAGAACTAAAAGAGTCAGAAAGGACGAGAAATAAAAGAGCGAAGCTAAAATTGCAGACATGATGTTAAGCTCTTGAGAAATGCAGTGCAAAACAAATATATACTTGCATGTGCAGCTTTGGGGTTACAAAATAGTTTACAGGTACTGTGAAGCAAATCTTTTTGATGAAAGGGTTTTCTGGCAGGCATTGAAAAAAAGAAAAAGAGCAGCAGAAATCAGAGTCCCCATAGACATGATAATGACCATAGCGCTTGGATGGAGCTATAAAAAATGTGGGTGATAAACAGAAAGAACTAAAAACAAATCTCAAAAAAAAAAAAAAAAAAAGAAGGAAAAAAAAAGAAAAAAAAATACCCTTCAGTGTATTTATGTTTGGGTTTCAAACCATGTTTGTTCAGTTCCCAGTTTATTTAGAGAGATAAAGTGCTCAAAATGGTGAAGACTGTACACAAGGGTTTTCAAAGACATAGCAAAGGGAGCGTGTTAATTCTTGCCTGCACCATAAACAGAGCCACACAACTCCATCCATCCTAGGACATATTCCAAGTGTTAGGAGAATTGTAATTGCAATTATATATGTGGCTCCTAACTACCTTTGAACCCTGCACTGATCATTTTCTTCTTTTCCTACACTAAGCAACCATGAACACTCCAAGTGGACACAGAAGAGCTGTCAGAAATGGTACGTAGGGATTAGTGAAAATTAGGCATGTCTCTCCCTGGAGCCCTCTGTTAGGACCAAAAGCAGCTCAGAAACTCATAATAGAGTTGACAGTGGACCCAGCATAATCATGACCCTCTGCTGAAGTCACATTAACTAGTTCTGGGTTTGGAAGGCAGAGGATGAGATAGCACCAAGACAGTTAGCCTGGGGACAGGTTTCAGGTTATTAAGACAGCCTACAGGGCTAGCCGGGAGGGATACAAACTTCGGTGAATTTTCCTGAGGGGAAGAGGGGAAATGGGAGTTAAGACCAGCCAAGTAGCCTGCTTGGTAGCAACAGTTCTATGATGGTAGCCTTCAGCTAGCCAGAGGCGTCCAGGAAAACTGCACGGAATCAGTTCTGAAATCCAGCTGCGACGTCCATTTGTTGTAGAAATGAATTCCCCAAAGAAGAGAGCAAAAGGAAAGGGGGAAAAAAAAAAAATCAAACACAGCAAATTTTTCTGACATTACAAAATGAAGCACGAGTCTCAGTGTACTGTCTCTGTTAGAGTAAGTACTTCCTTGGCACTTCACTTCTGATGACAGCCAAATCCCCAAATATTAGCACCATAAAACGTTATATATTGAACCACTGGAGAAATACAGTAGCACAATAAATATTGATGCTGTTCTTTATCTCTTGGAGCTAGATTTTTAAGGAGGTCTTCCTGCTAGCTGCAGAGGTGTGAGAGAGAAGCAGTATGACTGAATAATGAAATATAATGCATTAAACAAGTTAATGCAGATGGATAGGCACTGCTCACTTGCTTTCCAGTAGCATTGGCTTTGAAATTCTTTGCCAAAGGATGCTAAAATCTCTCTTTGGTATAGGGATCCAGCAAAAGCTGCTTCCAGATCACACCTCCCAGGAAATGTGGGACTTGGCACAGGCTTTGGCACAAGACTTTACAAATGTCAGCTTTGCTGTAAAAACATCAGGTCTGTTGTCATGAAAACATCAGTTATGAGTAATTTCTTTTTCTAATATTACCAGCCAATACAAATAGAGAAGGTATGAGATGTCAGTCATGTGCAGCCACACACTCAGGGCTGAATTTTGGAGTACAGTTGCCCTGAATAGAAAATAGAACATTGGATTTCAAAGTGGCTGTCCTAACTTTGCATCAGTACATGTTGTATTTAAAAGTATATCTGCTCTGTGCTTCACAGCACCTGTCATTATGAAATCATAGAATCATAGAATGGTAAGATTGGAAGTGACCTCAAGGATCATCTAGCTCCAACCCCCTGCCACAGGTAGGGACACCACCCACTAGTACAGGTTACTTAAGGTCTCCTCCAACCTGGCCTTGAACACCTCCAGGGAGGGAGCAGCCGCAACCTCCCTGGGCAACCTGTGCCAGTGTCTCACCACCCTCACTGTAAAGAACTTCCTCCTAACATCCAGTCTAAATCTCCCCTCTACCAGTTCAAACCCATTGCCCCTTGTTCTGTCATTGCAGGACCTTGTCAATAATCCCTCCCCAGCCTTCCTGGAGCCCCCTTCAGATCCTGGGAGGCTACTCTAAGGTCTCCTGGAAGCCTTCTCTTCTCCAGGCTGCAGATCCACAACTCTCTCAGCCTGTCCTCATAGCAGAGATGAAGCAGCCCTCCAAGCATCCTCATGACCTTCTCTGGACCCACTCCAACAGTTCCATGTCCTTCCTGTGCTGGGGACTCCAGAACTGCACACAGGACTGCAGATGGACTCTGATGTGAGCAGACCAAAGGGGCGCAATCCCCTCTCTTGCCCTGCTGCCCACATTGTTCTTGCTGCATCCCAGCACACAGTTGCTGTCTGGGCTGCACTCACACTGCAACCTCATCTGCAGCTTTTCATCACCCAGACTCAGAGGTCTTTTTCCTCAGGGCTACTCTCAGCTATTCAGCACTCTGAGACACATCGCTCTGGGATCTCCTCAGCAACCTCGTACTGATAACAACAGGAGTTACACCTGAACCTCAAGGAGAAACTCTAACACTCAATTTTACCCTCAGCAGCTTCTTTTCTCAAATTCCCCTTTTAATATAATATTAATTTGAATAATTTGGGTTGGGGTTTTTGTTGTTTGTTTTTGTTTTTTTTTTTTTTTTTGTTGTTGTTTTGTTTGGGTTTTTTTTGTTGTTTTAATGTCTAGTCCCAGTATAGAAAAGTTATCCAAGAAGAAGTATACAGAAGAAATCTCAGATGTAAAAGCTTCAGTATGGGACCAGTGTCAAAGTAGGTCAATTTTTAGGACTAACAACCTTGACAGTGTCCCTTTAATATGTTGATCTGTTTCTGTAAAGCACATTAAGAAAAGTTTAGCGTGAAAGAGGCTACAAATGTGTTTGATATGATATGGCAATAAGTGCACATTTTGAGCATACTAAAGCTGCCAAAGTACATTTTAAATCACTTTTCTTTACTAGATAAGGCCCTAGTTCAATGAATAAAAAAAAAAAAAACAAAAAAACAAAAAAAACCCCAACCCAGACTTCTGTACACTGGAAGTTGCAAAAAATATGGCTTTCTGTGACATCTCTAACCCCCTGTGTATATTTTCAAAGTGGAATCTACATCTTTCTCTGAGATATAATGAATAGCAGTCAGTTACACCCATAAGAAAGCTCAGTTTGAGACTAGGGCTGGGTGTTGTCTGTACAGCTCTGGACAAAATCATCTGCCTTGAGGACTTAAGGGTCTTGAGCATCGTGTTTTAAGGAATACTGATGCAGTGTGCTCATGCAGCACAGACAGCAACTGAGTGCTAGGTTGCAGCAAGAGCAGTGTGGGCAGCAGGGCAAGGGAGGGGATTCTGCCCCTTTGCTCTGCTCTCCTCAGACCCCACCTGCAGTCCTGTGTGCAGTTCTGGAGCCCCCAGCACAGGAAGGACATGGAACTGTTGGAACGGGTCCAGAGGAGGTCACGAAGACGCTGAGAGGGCTGCAGCAGCTCTGCTGTGAGGACAGGCTGAGAGAGTTGTGGATCTGCAGCCTGGAGAAGAGAAGGCTTCCAGGAGACCTTAGAGTAGCATTCCAGGATCTGAAGGGGGCTTCAGGAAGGCTGGGGAGGGACTATTGACAAGGTGTTGTAATGCCAGGACAAGGGGCACTGGGTTTGAAGTGGCAGAGGGCAGATTGCAAGTGGATTTTAGGAGGAAGTTGTTTGCAGTGAGGGTGGTGAGAGACTGGCACAGGTTGCCCGGGGAGGTTGTGGCTGCTCCCTCCCTGGAGGTGTTCAAGGCCAGGTTGTTTGAGGCCTTGAGTGCCCTGTTCTAGTGGGAGGTGTCCCTGCCTATGGCAGGGGGTTGGAACTAGATGATCCTTGAGGTCCCTTCCAACCTTACCATTCTACGGTTCTACAATTCTGTGAAGTGCAGAGTTCTGAGAATGCTTCCATGCAATGGGGTCTGACACAAAGGTCATTTCCAACCATCAGGCATCTGTTTTGAGATGCCCTGCAGCAGACCAACCTTGCCCTGCCACTTTTTTACCCTTGTTGCTAATTGAGATGTTACTGAAGCAATTCTAGAGCAATAACTCTATGCAATATACAATTTTCCTAATTTGATTATTCTACACCAAAATTTTATTTGTACCCATTGCATCTGCAGGGAGGGGCTATGAAATAGCAGTGGTAGTTAAATAAACATAAAAAAAAGAAAAAAAAACCAAACCAAAAGCTAGAAAAGCACATAGAGAACATTCCAACATTGTTGATTCTACGACTCTATGACTCTACAACTCTGTGGCTCTACAATTCTATGATCCTATGATTCTGTGATCTTTCCCTCCATTTGTAAGGAGGCACTGCATTGCCATAAAGCAAAGCTGGTATAAAGATATTTTGTTTGGAAATGTGGTCTCAAGTGTTTTTCCTTTGGAGATACCAACTACCTACTGCTGATCTGCTTGGTTTTGTGTTTATGTTATACAATGAAGTATGTTTTAAATTTCGTTAGTTGTTCACAGCAAATTTATTTGATCCTCATTTGCCATTACTTAACAGTAGTGCCCTTGAAAAGATATTTCTTGTGTGAATCTATATTTTATGTCTTTCCATACTTTGGTATTTTGTAGGATGGCAGACTTCATTTTATGAAGACTTAAGTAGTTGCTTTGTGATGGGATGTTCTGATACTGGAGCACTTTGCCATGCTTTGAAATGCTTTTCCTTAAGCATTTCCACTTCTTAAAAAGAATTGGGAAGCAACTCCAAAGATATGCCTCAGAAATAGTTTGAATGCAGTCCTATCCAAATAAATCTATTTTATTGTGTTCACTTAACAGACCTATATGTGTGACTCATGTGCTTAAAGCTTGACTGTTTCCATTTCAGACCCGAGCAAGGGCTTGAAAACCTGCCTGCATTTTCAGTTCATCAGTTAGTATAACAAAGCAGATTAAAACAGAGACTGTGTTGCTATATATCCTTTGCTGTAGTTGATGCAAAAGTGGTGAAAACTGCAGGATAACTTCTTTAGAAGTGTGCTGGTTTGAGGCTAATTGGAATATTTTAATAGAGAAAATTACACTATAGGCTGTGAAAGGAAAACATCATGATGTCTACTTCACTCATAGGCTTGCTGGAGAATTGTTTTGGGAACAATAACCAAAATATATAGATAAGGTCAGTTTCTGTCTGTCGCTTGCTGGAACAGGAGCTGCTGAGGCGGTCTAGCAGCTTCTGGGCTCTGACTCCTTTGCTGATTAATTCTCACTAACCACTTTTCTTCTAACCTCCCTGGCTGATCCTTCTAATTCACCTTGTGCATAAGGCAAACCTTGGGGTAAGGCAGAGGGGTGGGGAGAAGGTGGAAGGGTGGTTGGGAGCCCCTCCTGGGGTCTCTGATTTCTGGGAGGGGAGTTGTGTTGCTGTATTACCCTTAACTTGTATATTTCTGTAAATATTCTGTATACAGTGTATATATCTGCTGTACATTGTGCTGAGCTGTAAATAGAGCTTTTTAACTCCTTTTAAATAGAGACTTTTTAACTCCTTTTAAATAGAGACTTTTAACTTAACTGTAAATAGAGCTTTTTAACTCTTTTTAAATAGAGACTTTTAACTTCCAGTCTACTGAGTTCTAGTCTGGGTCATTTTACAAAGTGTGTGGGGGTGGGGAACTTCCAAACCATCACAAGAAGGAAAGAAATAAAACTTCATCCTTGTAACAAAAATCCTTTTGCACTGATCTGCACTGAACACCTTCAATAAGACACGTTCAGAAGCAACAAGTCATTAAATATCTGGTTGGTTTTTTTTGTTGTTGTTGTTGTTTCTTTGCTTTTTCAGTCCTGACTAGATGTATTTCAGTGGTACTTCCACCAAACAAAAAACTGGGAATCAAAATCCAGAAGCGGTACTCTCAGCCACTCCTGGCATGTGTCGGTCCTGTAGTTGAGTATGCAGTGAAAGAAATTACAAGACTACAAGAAGTCTGCTGCATAAACCTCTTCTCTGCAGCTTTGTTTGTCTGAAGCCAAGCCAAAATAAAAAATCAGCCTATCTACCTACAAGGAGAGCCTAATTCTGCACGTGGCTCCATCCACAGACTGGCAAGATGTAGTAGCAACAGACTCAAAGGAGTGGAAGAAATTTATGTCCTAGCAACACACCTACCCAAGCAGAGATCACTACCATTTCTACAACAGCAGGCAGCCGTGGATGGAGCAGGGACAGGGAAGCCATAGCCAACTGTTGTTTCGTTTACAATACAAATGATATAGCTGAAGAATCTTTACTTTCTTTTTCTTTGCCAGGAGTTACATACTGGCAGGGCTGAAGTTTTACACAGTCATTTGTAAGGGAGGCGCTATGGAGCTTGAGAGATCTCTGGGTTCATCACTAGGACAGCCTTGCTCTGGGGACTACACCTCTCATCTTCTCACACAGGAAATTCTACATTCACATTTGAAAATAGTGCATTCAGTGCAAGACCTGGGTGGAACAGGACTTGTTGGACAAACCTTGTGTGCTGAAATGACATCAACTAATGTAAAACCAACTTTGTGCATTTGTCATCCAGGAGCCACAGGTGAGAATCAGTAAGTACATCAAACTAAGTTTAGCCATTTAAGTGACCAGAACTTGGTACTTTTTATTTATTTATTTATTTATTCTTTCTAGGAACCATCTTTTAAGGACTCCTTTAACTTAAGCATGCATTTAGTATAAAGATAACCCATTCATAGATTACACCACAAACAGGGAATAAGCCTTCACAAAGCAAATCAGAGAGCCTACTTGTGATCTGCTACCCCAACCCCATACAATAAAATGAGAAATAAACGCATTTCTGAGATCATTTTGCACTTTCTCAGCAAAAGAAACATATCACTGATCCCTGGTAACCAAGAAAACAAATCCTTCTTCAGGGATGCTGCAGAGTTTCAAGCCCAAAAGAAACAAGAGGTGAAAAGCAAGTTCCTAAGAGTTAGCACTATCTCAGAATGCCCCACTGAATATTTGTGCACAGAGAGGTATAAACAGGAAAAGAGAGAGGAATAGAGTGGTCATGAAACAGCCTTCAATAAGATTAAAAAAGAAATTCACAGTGAATGACAGCAGCAGCAAAGGAGTGGGATACTCAAGACTAAGGCACTGAAAGAAACCCTTCCCATTCACAGCCAGAGACAAAGTACTCAGGATTAGAGAAGACAGAAGATCAACAAGCTAAAATTATGTTTGTTCAACTGGATTTATGAAAGGGTATATTAAGAGGTGAGTTGCACAAACAAATTAAGTTTATGTAGTTTTGACATATCCAACAAAGGGTAATGAAAACCACAACTACCACTGGGGGGGAAAAAAAAAGCAGTGGGTAAGCAGTGCTTGCAAGGGAGTTGTTCAGGAGATGAGAAAATGATAAAGATTGCTTAATTAAAAGACACTAGGAAGAGCAAAGCCCTAATGTGTTGTGTCTTCTGATACTTCAGATTTCAGCCTTGTCACGGTTTGGAATTATCAGAATGCAGGTAAAAACATGACAGAAACGGAAAGTGAGCCTGAGGTTATTTTAACTAGAGACACAAAAGCTGCCATGTAAATTGCCATTTGGCTTGCAGACCTTATCTCATCTCTTTCCACTCCAGGAGCTAACAAGACAAATATAATAATTTGGGCTCCTCCCAGGTGTCTGGAAGAACCTGCAGGAATTTAGGCTGCAAATAAGTGATAACTTCTTGTTTTCATGTCACTGTAACTTCTTGAACTCCTCTGCCATCCCATTCTGTCTTTACACAGACACACACACTCACACAGTCGACACTAAACTTGTCTAGAAAAACCATTGAATGTTTGCTAAGTATCAAAGTATCACAGTCTCACAGTATCACCAAGGTTGGAAGAGACCTCAAAGCTCATCAAGTCCAACCCATTACCACAGCCCTCAAGACCAGACCATGGCACCAAGTGCCACGTCCAAACCTGCCTTGAACACCTCCAGGGACGCTGACTCCACCACCTCCCTGGGCAGCCCATTCCAGCAGTCAATGACTCTCTCAGGCAACAACTTTCTCCTCACCTCCAGCCTAAACTTCCCCTGGTACAGTTTGAGACTGTGTCCTCTTGTTCTGGTGCTGCTTGCCTGAGAGAAGAAAGCAACCTCCTCCTGGCTACAAGCACCCTTCAGGTAGCTGGAGACAGCAAGAAGGTCTCCCCTGAGCCTCCTCTTCTCCAGGCTAACCAATCCCAGCTCCCTCAGCCTCTCNAATCCCAGCTCCCTCAACCTCTCTCCATAGGGCTGTGCTCCAGGCCTCTCCCCAGCCTTGTTGCCCTTCTCTGGACACCCTCAAGCACCTCAATGTCCTTCTTCAATGGAGGGGCCCAGAACTGGACACAGCACTCAAGGTGTGGTCTAAGCAGTGCAGAGTGCAGGGGGAGAATGAGCTCCCTGCTCCTGCTGGCCACACTATTGCTGATGCAGGCCAGGATGCCATTGGCCTTCTTGGCCTCCTGGGCACACTGCTGGCTCATGTTCAGGTGGGTGTCAATCAGCGCCCCCAGATCCCTTTCTGTTTGGCTGCTCTCCAGCCACTGCCACCCCAGCCTGGAGCTCTGCATGGGGTTGTTGTGGCCAAAGTGCAACACCCAGCACTTGGATTTGTTGAGCTGCATCCCCTTGGACTCTGCCCATCTGTCTAAGATAAAATGCTTTCAGCCCATCTAGTCAGTGACAAGTCAGGAGCACTGCTGAAGATGTTCCAGTGTGTGTTGTATTCCACACTTAACCCTACCACTTACCTGCACCTGAGCAAAGCCTTTGGTGCTGTTCCGCACCACATTTTGGTGTGCAACTGTGTGCTGGGCTGCAGCAAGAGCAGTGTGGGCAGCAGGGCAAGGGAGGGGATTCTACCCCTTTGCTCTGCTCTCCTCAGAGCCCCACCAGGAGTCCTGTGTGCATTTCTGCAGCCCCCAGCACAGGAAGGACATGGAAGTGTTGGAGAGGGTCCAGAGGAGGCCATGAAGATGTTGAGAGGGATGCAGCAGCTCTGCTGTGAGGACAGGCTGAGAGAGTTGGGGTTCTGCAGCCTGGGAGAAGAGAAGGCTTTGAGACCTTAGAGTAGCTTTCCAGTATCTGAAGGGGGCTACAGGAAGGCTGAGGAGGGACTATTGACAAGGTGTTGCAATGCCAGGACAAGGGGCAATGGGTTTGAACTGGCAGAGGAGAGATTGAAAGTGGATGTTAGGAGGAAGTTGTTTGCAGTGAGGGTGGTGAGACACTGGTACAGGTTGCCCAGGGAGGTTGTGGTTGCTCCCTCCCTGGAGGTGTTGAAGGCCAGGTTGGAGGAGGCCTTGAGTGACCTGTACTAGTGGGAGGTGTCCCTGCCTATGGCAGGAGGTTGGAACTGGCTGAGCTTTGATGTCCCTTCCAACCATACCATTCTATGATTCTATGAACTGTAAAGGTTTCCCTTACTGGGGTCAACAGGAAAATAGGGTTCAGGTTTTTTCAATGTAGTCCATAAACAGGAAGAAAGAGGAAGAAAAAGAAAAAAAAAAAGAAAACAAAAGAAGTCAAAACACAAGACTGAGTGGGTAACTATAGTGTTTATGGGTTTTATACAGCAGCTTTCTACTATTCTGTGACCACATGCATGTGGAAAATACTCTGCAATACTATCTTTACAGAGGAGAATTCCAGATTTCATACACAGAGTACACATTTAAAGATTATTTCAGGTTGATTATCATGGTCTCCTGCAACAGAAAGCTGTAAAGTTTTGAGTTTTGAATGTGGCTGACTATAGATTGATTTCTACATGACCTATTTGTCATCACATATCACATTAGGAGGAAAAAAAAAAAAGAATCAGAAGTAGGCTTCTCTCTCCTTTTCAAATTTTTTAAAAGCAAAATACATTCATGCTTTGTGCCCACTGACAGCTGAAACATCAGCAGTCAAGACACAGTAAACAGAGAAAAAGTAGAATATCCACAAATAAGTTTGGACCAGCTCTAGGGCTGCCAGAACAAAAATATACTGTTAAAATGGGTAAGGGATCCCTCCTTCAAAAAGCAAACAAACTGAAAGAAATCCTAACCTGACAAGACCATCAGTGAAACTTAAGGTGCTTTTTAGGTGAAGGTACAGATGTGCTCTTCAGAGCTGAGCAGATCTAGTGTTTGACCTTATTGCTCAGGTAGATGAGCCATTGTCCTGGTCAAAGGTCCTTACAGATTGATAGTCCAGTTAGCCAGACACCATGCTTCATATGAGGAGCAGCTGAGAAATGTGGGGTTGCTTAGACTGGAGAAAAAAAAGGCTAAGGAAAAGCTCATTGTTCTGTACAGCAAGGCCAGCGTTGGTATCTTCTCCCAAGTAGAGCCACTACGATGCTGAAGGGAATGGAACATCTTTCTTAAGAGGAGAGCCTGAGGGAGATGGGGCTGTGCTGCTGGGAGAAGAGACTGAGAGGTAACCTCATCAGTGTTCATAAATATGTGAAGGGTGCCAGGAGGCTGGAGCCAGGCTCTGCTGGGTGATGCCCAATGATAGGACAAGGGGCAGTGAATGGAAGCTGAGGCATAGGTAGGTTCATTTAAACATGAAGAGGAATTTTTTCATTGTGAGGGTTTTTCCAGAACACTGAAACAGCCTGCCTAGTGGGGCTGTGGAGTCTCCCTCTCTGGAGATACTCAAAACCAACCTGGATGTGTTCCTGTGTGATCTGGTCTAGGTGATCCTGCTCTGGCAGGAGAGTTGGACTGGATGAGCTTTAGGGGGTCCAGCCTCTGACATTCTACATTCTATGATTAAGCAACTAGTGATAGTACAAGAGGAAATGGGCTTAAGTTGTGCCAGGGGAGGTTTACACTGGACATTAGCAGAAATTTCTTCATTGAAAGAGTGCTGAGGCATTGGAACAGGCTGCCCAGGGAGGTGATGGAGTCGCTGTCCCAGGAGGGGTTCAGTAAGTGTGTAGAGGCAGTGTTTCAGGATACAGCTTAGTAATCATGGTAGTTGGGTTACAGTTGGACTTGGTGAGATTAAAGGTCTTTCTCAGCCTTAAGGATTCAGATTCTACAAAGAACCATAAAACTGCACCTCAAGTTGATAACAGCAACCTGTGCAACTTGCATCTTTTTCCATTCACGAAAGAGCATACCCAAAGAGAGAGAAGTCCTTTGTCTCCATCTCCTTTGAGAATAACAGTAAGGACATCATCAGACTTTCTGATACCATAACAACCCCAGAAGGTGTACTTTAACAATGCAACTTATATTGTCTGTTGTCTGCCCTTTCCCAGCTATTTTATGGTTGCATCGCCTGTGCTTCTCACATCAGTCTCTAACTTAAACTAGAGGAGCCCAATTAATTCTTGTGATTGCATGATCACAAACTATCTCACATACTCTGTTCAGGACTTTCTTGTTACAGAGTAGTACCTGCTGTTTATGCTGGAAATGTGCAAGAGAACTTGTATGACCTGCTAAGATCCCTCTGAATGTTTTGTATCTAATCTGAGACAGTGGTCTACACTCCCTCATGAGGCATCTCAAGTATCTTTGACACTTTTCTGAAACAAATGAGTATACCTCCTGGCTGCAGAAGAAATTTAATGAACTTCATTTTGATGCAAGGCTTTAAAATGTGTTAGATAAGTCCCATCCATGCACAGTATATTTTTTTCTTACTCAAACTCTGGCTCTTCTTCAGTTTCCCAAAGCTGTTACACAGTAGTTTTGATATCCTGAGCGTGATGCTCCAGGGCTTCTATGTCAAACGTTTTGAGAAGAAAGACCAGAAATACTTCCTTCATTCAAGCCCAATGTATAAATAAAGACACTGCAGATAATCTTATCATTTTAACAAGTGTAAATAAACCTCAGGAATGCTATAGCAAGTTTACAAAAAAAAAAAAAATTGGTTTTCCCTTTTAATACAACAATATGCTTTAGGCCACTTTTAGAGGGCAAGTTGAAACTGTTGAGATGGTTCCCAGTGATGAAAAGTTTTCAATATCCTGAGCTACATGGAGCTAGGTGCTGGACAAATGATACCTGCTCTACATCTCAGTAAAGGGAACACAGAGTCTGGCCTCAAATGAGATGCAGTTGTGTTACAACTGTGTTTTGTCAGCTCTCATCAAACAGAATAAAAACAAAGCCATTATTTTTGGGTGTGCTTTTTGGATGCTACAGTTGTTACTTCTCTTGCTTTAGTCTTTCATGTGCACTATAAATTTACTTAGTATGTATGTGTATCGTAAATTTACTATTTACCAATCTAATTTTACAATTCCATTACAATTAAAAAGAAAAAAATGTCAAACTTAGGGCAAAAGACATTTTTATGAGCTTTCAATAATTAACCATGAATTGGTATTCATCACCAAATTGGAAGAAAGAAGACAGATAGGTAGAACTGTCAGCTCTGGATGCAACAATAATTGTCACACTGCCTTTCCTTCCTCTTTATTTACATTGAAAGGTTACACTGGAAAGCAAAACTAAGTAAATAAATGTGTAGTAAGCAGGTCATAAAATGAAGAGTCTTTTAATGAGCATCAAAAGTGCCCAGCAAAAAGCAATCACATAAAAAATATATTTAGAAGCAGTGGAATTATGCTGAGTTCCAGTGCACTGGGTGGCAACAAACACAGCACTGCAATACAAATCTCTTTTTGTAGCTGAAAGACTACCAAGAACTTTTAAGCCTTGCGCCCACAGTGAGGAGAAAATAAACATGACAAATCTTCCTGCTGCATTCATATATCACTTTCTACTAATTGAATCAACAACAGTAAATTTATCTTCTCTACTTTGTTTTCATTTGAAGTGATAAAGCCTAAGCCACCTCTAGCTTTGAAAAATTTGTTACCTTACAGCCTCAGACATCCAGGAAGCTTTTTATAACTCACCAAAACTCCAATGCTACAATGACTTAGGAACCTGGTCCTGTATGAGAGAGAGATTCCCAAGCATGATTGAGAAGTATGAAAATAGAATCATAGAATCATAGTATCATAAAATGGTAAGGTTGGAATGGACCTCAAAGCTCATCCAGTTCCAACCCCCTACCATAGGCAGGGACACCTCCCACTAGAGCAGCTCACTCAAGGCCTCGTCCAACCTGGCCTTGAACACCTCCAGGGAGGGAGCAGCCACAGCTTCCCTGGGCAACCTGTTCCAGTGCCTCACAAATTATATTTAAAGGCAGATCTTGACAACAGATGGTCACCCAGGTAAAAGATGAATAGTTGAGTGCTGAGTTCTGAGCCTGCATCCTTCATTATTTATGAAAATCAAGAAAGAAGCACAATTTCATAACCAAAGCAGCTGGTCATTGCACCTCTTCTGAAAGGATTTCTGAAAGAGCAGTTCCCCTCTTCTTTCAGACTTTTTGGACAAAAATAAGCTACTTATGATGGTTACAGGGCTAGCTGCATTCCTCTTCCCTTCCTTATTTCTCTGAATCCATTTTTCCTCCTACAAGGATACGATGTTCTAATCTATCCACTCTGCACGGATCAACGCACAGCATGTGCTTACCTCCCTCCTCTGTTTGCACTCTGATCTGGCTGGGCAAAACCAAGTCAGATGCAGAAGCTGGATTGCCATTTCAGAGCACTGAGCCTCAGTTGGCAAGACTCACTGAGAGGCCAATGGTTACTGGCTCCTGTCCACACAGGCAGATACTTCAGCTCCACCTCAGTCTACAATCCAGCATCAGCTCTTCTCCTGCAGCCTGTTAAGCTGATATTGGCACCTGTGAAATTTCTGTTCTGAAATTCACGATTATAATAAGTACAACAGATAAGCAACCTTATGATGATTGAGGTACAAAGAATGTATAGAGAAGCTCTGAAAGCTTATGTGCAAGTCTACTGCAACTCAAGCCTTTCTGTTCTTACAGTAACCAGTAAGCAAGCTACCCTGGGTGCCTCAGACCTGGTTTCTTCACCAAAGTTGCCCCATCATGAATTACTATAGCCTACCTGGTCACTTTACCTCAAAGATTTACCTTCAGAAATAAGTATGTGTCTGGGTCTAGCAGTTTAGTCAGCTCTTTAGTGCTCTTGAAGAGTACCTAAAACATGGTTCTGAGAGTTGTCTTGTGGATATCACAATTGGTGTGAGCAGTAGGAATGGGTTTTGATAAGAGAATTGTCCTGCTGTATAATATAACTAACTTCATATGTAAATTGCATTTATGAGTCTGAGCTCTTAACTGATCAGTTATGCTCAAATATTTCAGTGTGAAGTGTTGTAGAACAACAAGAAAGTCAGAATAAGCTCACCAAGGTAATGCTGTAAGCACTTCAGCTAAACATCAAAGACACCATCCTCTATCTTAAATTAACGCTGAGGTTCCGTATCCATCAAATTTCACCAGCTGCTGCTTCATGAAGATTTTACTTGAAGGGGAAGGGGAGGAAATGCCTAGAACTTGCCAAGTCTTCTAGTGGCCTAAAAAGCCTAAAGGAAAAGGTGAGATGCATTAAAAACCAGAAAATATATACCAGGGCATTATTGTCTATGATTGGTGTTGCTGCTGCAGCTCAATGTTTGAAGCCGACAGCAATGTGCTTTGCCCATCACCAAGGCCTCGGACAGGATGACTTGGTAGGGCCTGGGTTATCACAGAATAATCACACCCTTGGGTTCTGGGTACACAACCACATCTCAAAGCTTGTAACACCCCAGAGGTGTGATTATCTGCTGTCATGCTTTAATTCTTAATTAAAACAAGAACTGCAGCTTGGGTAAGATCTGTGAGAGGATTATGGTCAGTCCTGTTTAGACAAGGGAGAATGTGTATATTTGGAATTAAAATTCAGGGTCTTTGGTGAACTCTGCAGTGTTGAACTGTGCTCGAATCCAGCTCATCTTATGGTCAGTCCTGCTTAGACAAGGGAGAATGTGTATCTTTGGAATTAAAATCCAGGTGCTTTGGTGAACTCTGCAATGTTGAACTGTGCTCAAATCCAGCTCATCTTAGCCTTCTCATTGACACCATTTAATCTGGAGGCAGCACACATGTAAAGCAGTGCTCCCAGGAACCAAATACTCAGCAAACTGCACAGAGTTGCCATCAGTCAAAAATTAGGTTTTTTTCCCTTTTAATCACCTCTCATCATTAAGGATAAAACAAAACTGTAAACTTTAAGAAGTGTGTACAATTAAATAAAGCTGCAAACTTTAAGAAGTATGATTGTATGATTATGCTGGAACTTCTGTGAAGTTCTTCACAGAAAGAGTGATTGCCCATTAGAATGGCCTACCTGGGGAGGTGGTGGAGTCACAGACCTTGGAGGGGTTCTGTGATAGGTTGGACTCAATGATCCTTGAGGTCTTTTCCAACCTGGTTAATTCTGTGTCATTCTGTGATTCTGTAATTAAGCAAAGCTGTAAACTTCAGGTGTGTAAAATTAAACAAAGTAGTAAACTTCAGGTGTGTAAAATTAAACAAAGCTGTAAACTTCAAGTGTGTACAATTAAACAAAGCTGTAAAATTTGAGTATGTAAAATTAAACAAAGTTGTAAACTTCAAGTGTGTAAAATTAAAGCTGCAAACTTCGAGTGTGTAAAATTAAACAAAGCTGTAAACTTTGAGTATGTAAAATTAAACAAAGTTGTAAACTTCAAGTGTGTAAAATTAAAGCTGCAAACTTCGAGTGTGTAAAATTAAACAAAGCTGTAAACTTTGAGTATGTAAAATTAAACAAAGTTGTAAACTTCAAGTGTGTAAAATTAAAGCTGCAAACTTCAAGTGCGTAAAATTAAACAAAGCTGTAAACTTTGAGTGTGTAAAATTATATGAAGCTGCAAACTTCAAGTGTGTAAAATTAAAGCTGTAAACTGAGTGTGTAAAATGAATTAAACAAAGCAGTAAGCTTCAAGTGTGTAAAATTATATGAAACTGCAAACTTTGAATGTGTAAAATTAAAGCTGCAAACTTCAAGTGCATAAAATTAAACAAAGCTGCAAAGTTCAAGTGTGTAAAATTAAGCAAAGCTGTGAACTTAAAGTGTGTAAAATTAAACAAAGCTGTAAACTGTGAGTGTGTAAAATTAAACAAAGCTGCAAACATCAAGTGTGTAAAATACGAAGTTGCAAACTTTGAGTGTGTAAAATATGAAGCTGCAAACTTTGAGTGTGTAAAATCAAAACTGTAAACGTTGAGTGTGTAAAATAAATTAAAAAAAGCTGTAAACTTCAAGTGTGTAAAATTAAAGCTGCAAACTTCGAGTGTGTAAAATTAAGCAATGTTGTAAACTTTGAGTGTGTAAAATTAAACAAAGTTGCAAACTTCAAGTGTGTAAAATTAAAGCTGTAAACTTCAAGTGTGTAAAATTAAATTAAACAAAGCTGTAAACTTCAAGTGTGTAAAATTAAACAAAACTGCAAACTTCAAGCGTGTAAAATTAAAGCTGTAAACTTCAAGTGTGTAAAATTATATGAAGATGCAAACTTTGAGCGTGTAAAATCAAAGCTGTAAACTTTGGGTGTGTAAAATAAATTAAACAGAGTTGTAAACTTCAAGTGCGTAAAATTAAATTAAACAAAGCTGTAAAGTTCAAGTGTGTAAAATTAAACAAAGCTGTGTGTAAAATTAAACAAAGTTGTACTCTTTAAGCACTCTTCTAATGGTAGCAAAAAAAAATAAGTGATTGTTGTGACTAAATGTTGGTCTAAGTCACAAGCAGCCACAAAAAAGCCGCTGGAGGAATGTCTTGGTGCAATGTGTACTAAATTACCCAACTTGCAAACACAAAGATGGATATACAGCCCGAGGAAAAATGAACACAAAGTGCTTTTGTGATTTATTCTTTTTTTTAAATAATAACAAAAAAACCCCAACCCTCTTAATTTTATTTTTAAGAAATATTAACCCGACTTAAGGTCTCTTTTAAAGGTTACATTTGCATTTGCAAAAAAAAAAAACACCAAACCAAACAAAACCAAAACAACTTCCAAGCAATTTAACCACAATGAATTTTAACAAGGCAGCTTCCTGTCCTCAATGCTTACCTATTTTTTTTATTTTATTTTTTTTTTAATTTTATGAGACTCCTCTGGCAGAGTTTTGTAGCTGTTGAGATGAAAGCCTGGATGCATGCATGCTTTAAAAGTAGAGAGGGAGGCAAAAAGAAAGAAGAAAAAAGAAGAAAAGAAAAAAATCAATTTGGTATCAAATTTATTCCGAAGCTGAAAAGTGCATCTATTTATTTATTTATTTATTTATCTATTTATTTATTTATTTCCCTGATTGTGAAAGAAGACATGCAGGGAGGTCAAAGGTCAAGCAAAGAGGAGACAGCATTGTGTAGGAACTGTCACGCATCACCACCTATTTTGACATGCACAGGGCCGTTTGTTGTCTGTCGAACATGCAAATTAAGTGCCTGCTGTCATAGCTAGCCGATATCTGAAAGTGGAAAATGAGACCACCTGTAACCAGTGAATGGAGTGATGGACAAGCATTCAGAGCTCGTCATTTCCAACGCCATTCACACCACCTCCGAATTGCATATGACATGTAAAAATCTTTTCTTAATATTCACAACCGGGAAGTTTGGGGAATTATGGAGGCTTCAACTGCTGCATCTAATGGGTTCTCCAAGCAGACAGCTGTGACTGTGAGTTGGCTTGATAATTAGGTGTCCAGGAAGATTTTATGCTATGAATCAGTTAAAAGGGAGAAAAGAAAAAGAAAATAATGGCAAGCAAAACTCGCTGGAATGGAAATCGTATTAACCCTTGCATGTCTGCCTCGGCACTTGGCTTTTACAGTCGCTGTGAAGCAAGATTTGCAGAAATCAGACACGGAATAATTTGTCTTCTGTCTCTGAGCAGCACTGTCTTCCTACTCAGAAAACTGCACTCCAACCCTGTTTGATGCTTTGTTTTCCTGAAGAGAACTTCGAAGCATTAAATCGAAATATGCCAACCCCTCTTCCGTTTGAAAGCAAAGGGAAGGCTTTATCTGAATTTCTAGTTAATATGATGCATAGGGTTTCTAAAGAATGGAACCATTGTACCAAAGTCATGTCTTGTCATGTGCCTGTACATATGAAAATCAAATAGTTTAGCTAGCTCTTCTGTAGTCCTTTGCATGCAATCCTTACTTCATTACTTGCATCTGTCTTTGTGCATGGGGTGCTGTCAATACTCTAGGCAGTGTAACACAAGAAAAAAAGAAGTGATCTTCCTGATTTTTGCTTCTGATTGCTAATAAAGTTGTTCTAAAGCACTTAGGAGAGTTTAGATGGGCCCAGTTGCACAAGAAGTTTACAAAACTTACTACATTCAGAACCTAAGTTACACATGTGTGCTGATTTGAGGATGACTGTGATATTTTAATGGAGAAAATTATGTCATAGGCTGTGAAAAGCAAACATTGGTGATGCCTGCTTCACTCACAGGTTTACTGAGATGTATAAGGACAAGAACACAAAATATAGATAAGACACTCTCACAAAGAGTCTTAGGCTTTCTAGCTTCTGGCCTTCTCCTCTCTACTGAATAACCTAACCAACCATTCTACTTCTAACCCCCCTTGCCCATCCTCCAAACTCACCTTGTGTGTAAGGCAAACCCTGGGGTAAGGTACAGGGGTGGGAAGAAGGTGGAAGGGTGGTTGGGAGCCCCTCCTGGGGTTTCTGATTTCTGGGAGGGGAGTTGTGTTTCTGTATTCCCTTTAACTTGTCTATCTCTGTAACTATTCCTGTCTATTGTGTATATCTCTGCTTGTACATTGTGCTAAGCTGTAAATAGAGCTTCAGTCCTTAACTTCCAGCTGGCTGAGTCTAGTCTGGGTGATTTTACAAAGTGTAGGAGGGGCAGGGAACTCCCAAACCATCACATCATGTTAGTGTTTTTTTCCTAAATAAAAAAATTCTTCAGTTTGCAATTACTGTCCTAAATTCTGACACCCATTCTGAACTGGTCTCCTTTCAGACATAAAGAAGACATGTACATATACTGCAGACAATCAGCATTCAGGATGCTTTTTCAGCCCACTGAGGGTGAATCAAGAGTCCATGTATGGAATATCATCCACCCATACATCTAAGTATGGCTAGAGATTTTGGGGAGCCCATCTGAAGTCCTGCTATGCAAGAACTGCAGCCCTGCCCCAGACTCCTGAGGAGTGAAGCCAGGCGTTCACACCCAGAAGTTAGAGAATTACTGGTATGATAAACAAATTCCTCTGATTCATGCAATTTAAAAAAACAAAACAAAACAAAGCAACCAAAAAATCCCAAAACACTATTGATGGAGATTTTTTTTTTAAATGCATTACTTTTGTTTTTCTTTAAATTTATATTGTACCAAGCTGTAAAATGTGACAGCAGTTACACCTTTGCCCACAACCTGCATTCATTGCTTCTCTGATTTAGTTCTGATTCTCTTATCCTTCCTGTGGCAGGGAGAGTTTAGAGAACCTGAAACAGGACTCGCTGAGTCCTCTGACTGAGCCTGTAAGGGGAAATCAGAAAAGCAAGACATTAAAAGAACTTGTGAATAGATACCCAAGGGAAAAGGAACAGAGGAGACACTGTCACCTGCACATGGTCAGAATCTATCCCTATCCCATTTTCTCTTGAAAATTTCTCTTGTCTGCCTTGTCTCTCCCTCTGTGTTCTTGTCCCACTTATTTTAGACCTGCAAGTTTTCTTGAAAGTACTGTTGGTCGTAATTTTCCATATCCTCTATGGAGAAGAAGAGTTAAACATCTTTGCCAGTCACAAGTCAGCAAAGCCTATTTGATGGTTTGAATCTTTAAGTCTTCTGGGAAACAAAGTAGGAAAGCTTAAATCAGACACCTCCCAGCCAGTACTACACTGCTGGGCACAGCTGAGAAGTGTGGATAGGCACATCTAAACACAGTATCACAGTATCACCAGGGTTGGAAGAGACCTCAAAGCTCATCAAGTCCAACTCATCACCACAGACCTCAAGACCAGACCATGGCACCAAGTGCCACACCCAAACCTGCCTTGAACACCTCCAGGGACGCTGACTCCACCACCTCCCTGGGCAGCCCATTCCAGCAGTCAATGACTCTCTCAGGCAACAACTTTCTCCTCACCTCCAGCCTAAACTTCCCCTGGCACAGCTTGAGACTGTGTCCTCTTGTTCTGCTGCTGCTTGCCTGAGAGAAGAAAGCAACCTCCTCCTGGTTACAAGCACCCTTCAGGTAGCTGTAGACAGCAAGAAGGTCTCCCCTGAGCCTCCTCTTCTCCAGGCTAACCAATCCCAGCTCCCTCAGCCTCTCTCCATAGGGCTGTGCTCCAGGCCTCTCCCCAGCCTCGTTGCCTCTGGACACACTCAAGCACCTCAATGTCCTTCTTCAATGGAGGGGTCCAGAACAGGACACAGTACTCAAGGTGTGGCCTAACCAGTGCAGAGTTCAGGGGGAGAATGAGCTCCCTGCTCCTGCTGGCCACACTACCCTGAAACACTGTCACTGTTTCCTTCTTTCCCACAAACAGGATAGTTTGCTGCTGGGCAGACAGAAATGGAAAAGAAGGAAAAAAAAAAAAATCAATATCTCTGTTTCATCCCTTCACAACTGCTCCAGAGAATAAGTACGTTTCTCTCTGCCTCAAATAAAGATCCACACAGGGCTCAAGACAGGCAGCACAAGAGTGGCATCTCAATAATTATGTTCTAATTTACAGACAGTAGGACATCTAAAACATCAACAGTTAAAACCATTCACTGTGTGCATTTCCACAGAACAAAATGTTTGGAAACAAAATCAGATTAAAGCTTTCCTTGTCAAAATACCCTCCAATTACTATCCATGTGCAACACACTCACATGGCCCAGCAGTGCCTTTGCAACTGCCAGACTGCCAGTGTGACCAAGGTTGAAATTATCCCTCATCTTTGAGCATGTTCCAGGGGTTTGTATTTTTTAGCTCCCTATAAACTTAAAGGAGAACAAGCCTAAGCATCAGTTGCTGGCTTCTGATCTGTCCCTGAGCCAGCTCTCTGTCTGCAACATCTGTGCTGGCATAAACAGGAAAGCAGCACATTACCATGCAAAAAAAAACAAAACCTCCAAAAACCCTGCAAGTAGGACTTTAGCTGGCATTGTTGAAGGACTTTGTAGCATGGATCTACAACCAGGGCCAAACTGTTCATCTGCATATCAGGAAGCTAGAGGGGAGTATGAGAAATTTGGTTCCACTTCTGCAGTGTGGTCCTAGGCTATCAGTTCACCTCCAGCAGCATGGTTGCATCAGATTCTGATGTCATGACTGAAAATTGACTGATAAATGATATTAATATTATTAAGGGATACCACAGATTAATTGTTATAATATTTAAGGGATAATATCAAGGGATACCATAGATTAATAATGACAGTTCCCTTTGTGTGTATTTTACTTTGTTGCTATTGTGCAAACAATGCAAGCTTTGTTTTGTATCTATGAGCTATTAAAACATGACCACAACCCTCAAAATCTGGAAATGTACACCTCAATATGTCTTGTTCCAAGTTCCAAATAAGAGAATAATTATTTTCAGGCATCAGAAATAGGTTGTAGGGTATCATGAGGTATCTCCATTGCATGAGAAGTTAGGGAGAGATCAATGTCTGTCAGAAAGTTCCTACTAGGGTAAGAAGGTCAGAAGCAGCCATCACACAGTTGCAGGCCAAACCAAGGAGGATGTGGTGCATCACAGCACCAAAGTAATGTTGCTATGAGAGTAGGCTACTCTTTCTCATTCAGGTCAGACTTTTCAGGCAGCTGATACATTGCCTAAACTCTACTCTGACTGGGAACATTTCAAACAGGTCACCAGCTGACACTAAGAGCTTTCCCAGCACACATTTGAGTAGCAAGGACACAGAGGAGTTTTTTTTTAACAACAGAATTCTGCTTACTACCTTATTGCAATACCAGAAACCCAAACCAAGCATATTTGAAATGTCTTCCTGCAGTACCTCAGGCCATACATGGCCACTCTTTCCTTGCCACAACCAATCTGCCGAGCAGAACCCCTGATTTACACAACAGCACTGGTAACAATGGATTTGTGGAAGAAAGATCTCATGAATACAGTTGTGTAAGTCCTCCTATAGACTGTGGTAAGTCACACTCCTTACAGCTTACCTGGGAAGATGATGAGAGGGTTGGAGTAGCTCTCCTATGAGGACAGGCTGAGAGAGTTGGGGCTCTGCAGACTGGAGAAGAGAAGGCTTCCAGGAGACCTTAGAGTAGCCTTCCAGGATCTGAGGGGGGCTACAGAAAGGCTGAGGAGCGACTATTGACAAGGTCTTGTAATGACAGGACAAGAGGCAATAGGTTTAAAGTGGCAGAGGGGAGATTGCAAGTGGATGTTAGGAGGAAGTTCTTTACAGTGAGGGTGGTGAGACACTGGCACAGGTTGCCCAGGGAGGTTGTGGCTGCTCCCTCCCTGGTGGTGTTCAAGGCCAAGTTGGAGGAGGCCTTGAGTGACCTGTTCTAGTGGGAGGTGTCCCTGCCTATGGCAGAGGGTTGGAACTGGGTGATCTTTGAGGTCCCTTCCAACCTTACCATTCTATGATTTCTATTAAAATTTCCAGGCTACATGACCTGTATATTATATTGTCACTAATATACATTTAATCATTACGTGTATTACGAAAAATTACTTGCACAGGAAAAAAAATACTTTGCTTGCTTTAGTACACACAAGAATTAAAATGTTCGGTTAGGCTTAATGCTCAAAATCATCACCAGACAAATTTTCCCCTGTATTCGTATGAGCACAGCACTGCTTCTTCGTGATTATATTAGCACAGTCTCACAGTATCACCAGGGTTGGAAGAGACCTCAAAGATCATCAAGTCCAACCCATTACCACAGACCTCCAGACCAGACCATGGCACCAAGTGCCACGTCCAAACCTGCCTTGAACACCTCCAGGGACGCTGACTCCACCACCTCCCTGGGCAGCCCATTCCAACACTCAATGACTCTCTCAGGCAACAACTTTCTCCTCACCTCCAGCCTAACTTCCCCTGGCACAGCTTGAGACTGTCCTCTTGTTCTGGTGCTGCTTGCCTGAGAGAAGAAAGCAACCTCCTCCTGGCTACAACCACCCTNCCAATTTACAAATTAACATACAGAATTTCTCCACCAAAAGAATTTCCAACAACAGATTATGCCAGATTATAATACACAATAACAGATTATGCAATAAGGAAAAGCTCCAAGGATGCTTTTTCCACTCTCTTTCTACATAAGCTTCATTTCCCATATAATTTTTTACTTAATGCTTTAATGACATTTTCCCATTTGACTTTATCCAGCTATTTTAGAAATGCTCTCTCAGCACTCTGAAACACATATGAGAGGAAGAGAGATGAGTACACAGCATGACTAAACAGCCCCAAACCCAACAGCATACAAAGGTGAGCACGGAACAGTGTGATGAAGTCCTCAAAGCAGAGTTTTATGATGGCAGTTTAAAGTTTCTTACATGCCCTTGTGTTTCTGCGCTGAATGAGTCAGGGACAGCTGCACCAATTCTACACAATTAGTCAAGGTCAGACAGTGGAAAGGAAGGACACTCACTATTTGTCAAGAGAACAATGGCAGGAGGCTCAGCCTTTCTAGGCCGGGAATGACTGCGAGCTACAGGCATTCAGTCAGGGCTGAAATCATGCCTGGCCCTTTCTTTGTCTAGCAGAGAGGGGTAACCTTTCCAGACAATCCAAGTGTAAGAACTAGCAAGGCAGAGCAACAGCACAAAACCAAGCTTGTTTTAAGTACTGAAAGCATATGTTCTTGACACAAATTAATGTTTTGACACTTGCAGAGGCTAAGGTAATAGTTTCTACAAGCTTCCACTAACCCAACTTAAAGCTGTTCCTTTAGTACTGATTCTAAGGGTTGCAGATTAAAAAAAAAACAACAAACAACAATAAAACATAACAAGTTCCTGACAATTATTTTCCTTACTCTGAGAAGTTTTGGTGGTTTCTGTGGGTTTGGTTTTTTGGTTTTTGGTTGGATTTTTCGGTTGGTTGGTTGGTTTGTTTTTCTTTTTTTGTTTGTTTGTTTTGGTTTTTTTTTGAGGTTTATTTGTGTGCTTGTTTGGGGTTTTGTTTGTTGCTTGTTTGGGGGTTTTGTTTGTCGCTGGTTTGGGGGTTTGTTGCTTGTTTGGGGTTTTGTTTGTTGCTTGCTTTAGGGTTTTATTTGTTGCTTGCTTTGAGGTTTTGTTTGCTTGCTTTGGGGTTTTGTTTGCTTGCATTGAGGTTTTGTTTGCTTGCTTTGGTGTTCTGTTTGCTTGCTTGGAGGTTTTGTTTGCTTGCTTTGGGGTTTTGTTTGCTTGCTTTGGGGTTTTGTTTGCTTGCTTTGGGGTTTTGTTTGCTTGCTTGGAGGTTTTGTTTGCTTGCTTTGGGGTTTTGTTTGCTTGCTTTGGGGGTTTGTTTGCTTGCTTTGGGGGTTTGTTTGCTTGCTTTGGGGTTTTGTTTGCTTGCTTTGGGGTTTTATTTGTTTGCTTGTTTTGGGATTTTGTTTGCTTGTTTGGGGGGTTTATTTACTTATTTTGGAGTTTTGTCTCTTTGCTTGTTTTGGATTTTTCTTTGTTTGCTTCTTTTGGGTTTTTATTTGTTTCCTTGCTTTGGGGTTTTGTTTGTATGGTTTGGGGTTTAATTTGTTTGCTTGTTTTGGGTGTTTGTTTTGTGGTTTTGTTTGTTTGCTTGCTTTGGGGATTTGTTTGTTTGCTTATTTTGGGGTTTTTGTTTACTTATTTTGGGGTTTTGTTGGTTTTGTTTGCTTGTTTGGGGGGATTGTTTTGGGTTTTTGTTTGCTTGTTTTGGGATTTTGTTTGTGGGTTTTATTTGCTTATTTTGGAGTTTTGTTTGTTTGCTTGTTTTGGGGGTTTGTTTTGAGGTTTTGTTTGTTGGCTTGGTTTGGGCTTTTGTTTGCTTCTTTTGGGTTTTTGTTTGCATGTTTTGGGGGTTTGTTTGCTTGCTTTGGGGTTTTGTTTGTTTGCTTATTTTGGGGTTTTGTTTTGCTTATTTTGGGGTTTTGTTTGCTTGTTTTGGGGGTTTGTTTTGAGGTTTTGTTTGTTGGCTTGGTTTGGGCTTTTGTTTGCTTCTTTTGGGTTTTTGTTTGCATGTTTTGGGGGTTTGTTTGCTTGCTTTGGGGTTTTGTTTGTTTGCTTATTTTGGGGTTTTGTTTTGCTTATTTTGGGGTTTTGTTTGCTTGTTTTGGGGGTTTGTTTTGAGTGTTTGTTTTGAGGTTTTGTTTGCTTGTTTTGGATTTTTGTTTCCTTCTTTTGGGGTTTTGTTTGTTTGCTTGCTTTGGGTTTTTGTTTGCTTGGTTTGGAGTTTTAATTGTTTGCTTGTTTTGGGTGTTTATTTGTTTGCTTGTTTTGGGAGTTATTTATTTTGGGGGTTTATTTGTTTGCTTGTTTGGGGGGTTTGTTTGCTTGTTTTGGGGGTTATTTGTTTGGTTTGGGGGTTTATTTGTTTGCTTGTTTGGGGGGGTTATTTGTTTGCTTGTTTTGGGGGTTTGTTTGTTTGTTTTGGGGGTTATTTGTTTGTTTGGGGGGTTTATTTGTTTACTTGTTTGGGGGGTTTATTTGCTTGTTTTGGGGTTTTAGTTGTTTGCTTGTTTTGAGGTTTAGTTGTTTGCTTGTTTTGAGGTTTTATTTGTTTGCTTGTTTTGGGGTTTAGTTGTTTGCTTGTTTGGGGGTTTTATTTGTTTGCTTGTTTTGGGGTTTTGTTTATTTGCTTGCTTGCTTGCTTGGCTTTTTTAATGTGTATTTTTCATAACCCTATAAACATATTCAGAAAAGAAAAAGTTTAAAGATCTAAAATTTATTCCTATCTTATTTAACTGGGTTTAAGAGCATAGCAAATGTTCTTTGGAACATGTATACTTCTTTATGTAATACATCACTTCATCTGAGAGTTATAGTCCCATATCACTTAGTATACCAAACAGAGTTTGCAATATAATGGGAATACTTAAGAGTTAAATTCTGGACAAAGACACTTCCCTCAACATAGGTAGGCAAGCAGAGATAGCAAATTGATTCCTATCTTATTTAACTAGGTTTAAGAGCATAGCAAATGTTCTTAGGAACAAGATTATTCCTTTATGTAATACATCACTTGATCTGAGAGTTATAGTCCCATATCGCTTAGTATACCAAAGAGAGTTTGTAATATCTGGTCCAGAGGAGGGCCACGAGGATGCTCAGAGGGCTACAGCAGCTCGCCTATGAGGACAGGCTGAGAGAGTTGGGGTTCTTCAGCATGGAGAAGAGAAGGTTTCCAAGAGACCTGATAGTAGCCTTCCAATATCTGAAGGGGGCTACAGGAAGGCTGGAGAAGGACTATTGACAAGGTCTTGCAATGACAGCAAAAGGGGCAATGGGTTTGAAGTGGCAGAGGGGAGATTNGGAATGCTTAAAGGTTAAATTGTGGACAAAGACACTTCCCTCAGCATAAGTTAGGCAAGCAGAGACTGAAAACAAGAAAAAAATAATACAAAGCATCTCTCATTAGTGAGGAAGGGAGGGGGAGGTGAAAACCAAAATACTTTTAACAATGAGATTTTAATTCAGTACTTAATTATGTGCACTTGGAGGTGCATTTTGAGTTTCTTTATGACACAGAACAAGTACAGAAAAGGCAAAAAGGTAGTCGTAAATAATGGATGTGAAGTAGTAAATTTGATACAGAACTCAGAGTGGCACTGCAAAAGAAATGGGCTTAATTGTGTAAATTCTGTCACTTGTTCATACAAGTGTGGGGGTGCAGAGTGTGTTTGAACTATTCTGTGTGACTCTACTGAGACTTTCTTTTTAAAGAGGGAGCTATAAATTTCGAGGTGTTTAAAAAAATCTTTAAACAATTTATGGCAGTTCTGAATGCCAATATCATATCTTATTTGTTCCATCATATTTGCAATCATCAAAGGGCAATGATTTCTAAGTACGTAAGGTGGGAATTCTTACAATCAAGGAGTCTCAAAGTATTACACAAAGTGCTTGTAATTAAAAACATCAAAGGAAAAACATATTCCTTTTCTGGACACCACTTGAAAAGTAGATCACACTAGCTTTGGAACATAGGAATTTCTCCTTTAGGTATTTTCTGCAGCTACTAAGGCTGCACAAACCACACCTGCAGTTGCACCCTACCACAAATGAAGGATGGAATCATAGAATCATAGAATGGGAAGGTTGGAAGGGACCTCAAGGATCATCCAGTTCCAACCCCAAGCCATAGGCAGGGACACCTCCCACTAG
>VWZE01010659.1:81882-92920 GCA_013396675.1 Eubucco bourcierii
ACCCAGCCTGGAGCTGTGCTTGGCATTGTGCCTACCCAGGTGCAGGACCTTACACTTGGCCTTGTTGAATGTCATGAGGTTGGCCTGGGCACAGCTCTGCAGCCTGTCCAGGTCCCTCTGGATGACAAATGGAAATCCATGAGCCATCAGGGCTGACCCAAACCGCACTGACCTCTTTCTCAGTCGCTGTCCTGCAGACACACCAGGATGTTGGAGAACAGGGTTTTTTTAAATGCTCACCATCTGGTTAGTGGTTTGTTTGGTTTTTTTTCCTCCAAAAAATCTTTCCTCATGTGCTCTGAAGCTGCAGTTAGGGAGTCATCTGCCCCAGCAGAAAAAGGCAAACAAGCAAAAAATTATTGGGAAGATTTAAATAAGGGGAGGAAAAAAAATGGGATAAATTTTTACTTTGACTTAACTTCACATCCAAGATAGCATACACTCAAAAGAAATCTCTACTGAATTACAGCAGGAAAACAGGTTTTCAGTATCTTCAGAACACACTTTTCCACCTTTTTCACAAATGTAATTCTTCATTTATTTAGTAAAGACTGGGATTTGATTGCATGAATCATAGAATCATGAAATGGTAGGGTTGGAAGGGACCTCAAGGATCATCTAGCTCCAACCCCCTGCTTGAAGCAAGAATCTAGTGCACTACCTTCTAATTCTAAACCCTAACCAGTGCTTTGTTACTGCATTGTTTACAAAGCAAGGCATCCTTGACTGGGTTCTTTATCATATTTCTGATGTCAGCTGAATAAATTAGAATAGGAATACGTCAGAGTTCAGTGTACCTTTTCAAGCCTTTAGCTTAGTGAACCAGGATAGATTCAGGCAAAATTACCTTTTTTTCCAGTCTGGTGGCTTTGCAGGAAGTTAGTGCCATTTTCTTCTGGTTTAACAATCCCTTCCCATCCTCCCTTTCTCTAGAAAAACAAAAAGCCCTGCAAGGTGAATGAAATTTGGAAATGGAAGCAAACATAGAGGTTGCTTTCAAGATGCTTGCCACACAACTTCCATATGGACAGGCACAGTTACTGCTTCCTGTGATAATTTAATCCAAAATTCTGTTCATTTTAATGTTCTTCTCTCCAAGTCCAAAGCATTTCAACCTAAATTCGGTTCATTTTCTTGTTCCTCTCTCCCAGCACAAAGCATTTAAACCTAAATTCTGTTCATTTTCATGTTCCTCTCTCCCAATCCAAAGCATTCAAACTTAAATCCTGTTCATTTTAATGTTCCTCTCTCCCAATCCAAAGCATTTAAACCTAAATTCTGTTCATTTTCATGTTCCTCTCTCCCAATCCAAAGCATTTAAACCTGAATTCTGTTCATTTTCATGTTCCTCTCTCCCAATCCAAAGCATTTCAACCTAAATTCTGTTCATTTTCATGTTCCTCTCTCCCAATCCAAAGCATTCAAACCTAAATTCTGTTGATTTTAATGTTCCTCTCTCCCAGCACAAAGCATTTAAACCAAATTCTGTTCATTTTCATGTTCCTCTCTCCCAATCCAAAGCATTCAAACCTAAATTCTGTTGATTTTAATGTTCCTCTCTCCCAGCACAAAGCATTTGAACCTAAATTCTGTTCATTTTCATGTTCCTCTCTCCCAATCCAAAGCATTCAAACCTAAATTCTATTGATTTTAATGTTCCTCTCTCCCAGCACAAAGCATTCAAACCTAAATTCTGTTGATTTTAATGTTCCTCTCTCCCAGCACAAAGCATTTCAACCTAAATTCTGTTCATTTCAATGCTCCTCTCTCCCAAATCAGAAGCCACGCACCATCCTCCACCACTCACTGGTTCTTATCTAATTGCTAGAGGGTGAAATCAGGTCCCATGTTTGAACACATTCCTGGTCAACAGAAAATATTCAGTCTTGTCTAACACTGAACAAGGAAATTTATTTTAAAAGGGAAGAGAGAAGTTCTTAAGCTATTCATTCCCCCACCACCACCACCACCACCACTAAATCTATCATAAATCAAACAGACCAAAAACCCTGCTTGGGAATTACTGGATCTGAGAAAGAACTTATTCAAATTAATTCATCTAGCTAAAGGCAACTGTTATTTAACTGCATATTTTGAATTTTTCAGTATGGAAAACCAGATATTTCTATTCCATACTGACTTTTCACATATTTGGGAAGCTGAGGTGCTAAACCTCAGAGCACATTAGGAAATAATATTTTGCAGCATTATTGAGAGCAGCTTTTTTTCTTTTTTTTCTTCTTCTTTTTAATTTTCTCCCAAATGTGTCTGCTGCCATATAGCTACTATCAGTACCTGACTGATTTGCAAATTTTTTTTTTTCCCCACACAACCCCAAAATGGAGAAGTGTTGCTTGAAACTTTTATCAAGGATAAACTATGCAAGTAATAGCATTTTTACATAAAAGTTTTACCCACGGGGGGGAAAAACTAAGAATAATAAAACCTGTATTAATATTGAATATCTAGCAACCTACAAGCTATTTTTGCAACCTTCATTCAAAGTCACCATGCCACCAGTTCTTAAAAAAAAAAAAAAAAAAAAAAAAAAAAAAAAAAAGAGAGAGAAATCATTAAAATCCAGCTAGAAAGGTATCAAACAGGAGTAAAATCTTTTAATATTCTACCTCAACATTGTGGGTTGCAGAATGTTCCAAGGACAGATACACATGTTGGCTGTAATAGTAGTCAAAGGTTTTTATGTGACTGCAGAAAATAGTTAAAGTGTTTTAATTCATTAGCAGAGCATTGTGATAGATGAATGTTACACTTCAAACTAGGTCTAAGTTTGATGGATTTACATTTTAGCCAATGATAAATAAGACTTTCCAGGGTCTGAAGGGTGCCTGTGTGCAGCTCTGGAGCCCCCAGCACAGGGAGGACATGAAACTGTTGGGGTCAGTTGACAGGAGGCCACCAAGATGCTCAGAGGGCTGCAGCAGCTCTGCTGTGAGGACAGGCTGAGACAGTTGGGGCTCTGCAGCTTGGAGAAGAGAAGGCTTCCAGGAGACCTTAGAGTAGCCTTCCAGGATCTGAAGGGGGCTACAAGAAGGCTGGGGAGGGACTATTGACAAGGTCTGGAAATGCCAGGACAAGGGGTAATGGGTTTAAACTGGTAGAGGGGAGACTGCAAGTGGATGTTAGGAGGAAGTTGTTTACAGTGAGGGTGGTGAGACACTGGCACAGGTTGCCCAGGGAGGTTGTGGCTGCTCCCTTCCTGGAGGTGTTCAAGGTCAGGTTGGATGAGGCCTTGAGAGAAGAGCCTGGAGAAGAGAAGGCTAAAGGAACACCTTCTTGCTATCTACAACTACCTGAAGGGTGTTACCAGGGGGAGGTTACCTTCTTCTCTCAGGCAAGCAGCAGCAGAACAAGAGGACACAGTCTCAAGCTGTGCCAGGGGAAGTTTAGGCTGGAGGTGAGGAGAAAGTTCTTGCCTGAGAGAATCATTGACTGCTGGAATGGGCTGCCCAGGGAGGTGGTGGAGTCAGTGTCCCTGGAGGTGTTCAAGGCAGGTTTGGACGTGGCACTTGGTGCCATGGTCTGGTCTTGAGGTCTGTGGTAATGGGTTGGACTTGATGAGCTTTGAGGTCTCTTCCAACCCTGGTGATACTGTGATACTGTGAGTGGGAGGTGTCCCTACCTATGGCAGGGGGTTGGAACTGGATGATCTTTGAGGTCCCTTTCAACCTTACCATTCCATGATTCTATGGTTATATATTAGTGGACATTAGGAGGAATTTCTGCTGCTATGAATACTGTGTATTGCAAAAATAGGTTTTTTATTATTTTACCCTCTCTGTTAGAGATCTGAAATACTTGCAGGTCAAGAAGAACATTAAAGCTCCTTCTTTTTAAAATTCAATAGTTTGAAGGGAAAAAAAAAAAAGTTAAAAATCAAGTCTGCATTTATTGGTTATCTCCTCTAACATCTGCTAAAACCAATGCCTAAAATAAGAACTCAGGTTCTGGATATTTGATAAAGGGCCTTGACTTTCAGAGGACAAGTGCTCACCACTTTCTGAGTCATTAAATAGAAAATTAAGAGCTGTGTTCCTCTACCTTGGCAGAAGCATACCACATGATTTAGGTGATGAGTCACTGAGCTGGAATTTCTATGATCAAATATTCACAATGAGATCCTTGAGAATGAGCTACAGACCAAGACCAAGAATTATTCACACAAGTTAGCGGCTCAACAGTTTTGAATAACGAGCACATAGGAGAGCCTTTGCTTATACAATCTGTGAAGACTGAAATAAAAAAAAAATTAAAAAAAAAAAAGAGAGAGAGAGAGAAAAAAAGTCAGTTGTGGAATAAATTATTAATTTTAAATCATGTATCTGGCTCAAAAGCAATATTCACTACACTAGAGTGAACTGTTAGCCTGATTGTCCACTGCCTGCCCTGAGCCCTGACTGCGTGTTTTAATTGCAAAGTTTTCATCAACAGCCATGCCCTGCCAGAATAAATGTCTGAATGGAAGTGGTGGTGAGAGTTCATTGTGGCACACAAAATATATTGCTTCTTTGATCAAAGGTCAAAGCTGGAATAGTAATGGAACCACAAACCATCCAGGCATAGGTGAGAAGCCTTTCATAAATCCAACAGAAGTGAAAGCTGTCACTAGTTTCTTTTTATGAGCTTGTTTGACGACAGTGGCCTGAGGTATCAATTAAAGGGAGTTACTTTATGACATTATTAGTGCAAAGTGTGTTCAAAGGTGAGCCTATTTGTCATGCCTGATTAACACCAACTATGGGGGAAAAAAAATAAAATTAAAATGGTAACAAAGCAAGCAAAATCTGTTTTCAAAGAGACGCAGGCAAATTGGTTTGGCTTTCACTCTCTCAACCACAAATTCCTTCCCTCTTCGTTTTGGTTTTGGGGGAGGGGAGGAAGGTTCAGTTATTTTAAATTTATTATTCACATAAGAAAATTTTAGCATCCACTGGTACTGTGTCTTCATTTTGGTTTTGTGGGGGGGAGGTGTTGGGAGGTTTTTGAGTTATTTTCAATTTATGATTCAGAATAGAAATTTTTTGCATCCATTGGTACTGTGTCTTCAGTTCAGTTTTGATGGGGGGGTGTGTGTAGGGTTTTTTTTTTTACTTATTTTAAATTCATGATTCAGAACACAACTTTTTTAGCATCCATTGGTACTGTGTCTTCATTTTGGTTTTGGTGGGGGGGGGGTATAGGTTTTTTGTTTTTTTACTTCTTTTACATTTATGATTCAGAAGAGAACTTTTTAGCNTTTTTTTTTTAACTTAATTTAAATTTATGATTCAGAAGAGAACTTTTTTGCATCCACTGGTACTGTGATGGTTTGGGAGTTCCCTGCCTCCCCACACTTTATAAAATCCTCCAGACTAGACTCAGCCAGCTGGAAGTCAAGGACTGAAGCTCTATTTACAGCTCAGCACAATGTACAAGCAGAGATGTACACAATAGTCAGGAATAGTTACAGAAATATACAAGTTAAAGGTAATAAAGAAATACAATCCCCCTCCCAGAAATCAGAGACCCCAGAAGGAGCTCCCTTCCACCTTCTTTCCACCCCTATACCTTACCCCAGGGTCTGTCTTACATGCAAGGTGAGTTTGGAGGATGGGTAAGGGGGGTTAGAAGCAGAGTGGTTGGTTAGGTTATACAGCAGAAGGTCAGAAGACACAGTAGCTTCCAGAGAGCAAGAGACTTATCTATGTTTTTGTCTTTGTTCTTATGCATCTTAGCAACCCTATGAGTGCAGCAGACATCACCATTGTTTGCTTTTCACAGCCTATAATCTAAATTTTCTCATTAAAATATTCCAATTAACCTCAAACCACCACAACAGCTATTAATGTTATAGTGCAGATGATTTTCCTGACTATTTTGGTGGAAGGTTTTGGTTCACTGAACTCTTTAATTATGCCCTTATTCAACCGGTTACTTCTCACATTCTAAGCCAGCCGACTGATTCTCCTCCCAGAATCTGACTCAAAAAAAAAGAGAATGCAAACCAAAATCTTCAGCAAATTTTCCTGGCTGACAACTAAGCTTGCTAAGCACATTTTCAACAACAATCTCAAAATCCCCTAGAAAAACTCCAAGACCTGCAAATGCTTCTGAAGAGTTGAGAGCAACAAAGTTGCAACCAAATTAAATCACATATCAGAATTATTTAGGTTACATTACTAAACTTCAATATTTTCTTTTTCTAAGCACGACCTGAGAAAAGCTGTGCTAAAGGTTTACCATTTATCTAGAAGATCTCTTCCAATCACATCTAGAAGTTAAACTAACTCCTCTTCCCCTCTGGCCTAGAACTCAACCTGAAAAGCTGAACATGAGTTGCGCTGTGAGTGCAGCATAGACAGCAACTGTGTGCTGGGCTACAGCAAGAGCAGTGTGGGCAACAGGGCAAGGGAGGGGATTCTGCCTCTTTGCTCTGGTCTCCTCAGACCCCTCCTGGAATCCTGTGTGCAGTTCTGGAGCCTCCAGCACAGGAAGGACATGGAAGTGTTGGAGTGGGTCCAGAGGAGGCCACCAAGATGCTGAGAAGGCTGCAGCAGCTCTGCTGTGAGGACAGGCTGAGACAGTTGGGGCTCTGCAGCCTAGAGAAGAGAAGGCTTCCAGGAGACCTTAGAGTGGCCTTCCAGGATCTGAAGGGGGCTACAAGAAGGCTGGGGAGGGACTATTGACAAGGTCTTGCCATGACAGGACAAGGGGCAATGGGTTTGGAGTGGCAGAGGGAAGATTGCAAGTGGATGTTAGGAGGAAGTTGTTTGCAGTGAGGGTGGTGAGACACTGGCACAGGTTGCCCAAGGAGGTTGTGGCTGCTCCCTCCCTGGAGGTGTTCAAGGCCAGGCTGGAGGAGGCCTTGAGTTACCTGTACTAGTGGGAGGTGTCCCTGCCTATGGTAGGGGGTTGGAACTAGATGATCCTTGAGGTCCCTTCCAACCTTACCATTCTATGATTCTGTCTTACAGAATGATCCAACACACATCAGTTTAAAAAAGAAGCCTTTAACATCCTCTGTAGTTGATAGCAAAGGTGACAAAGGTCTTGCTTGTTTGCTTGTGCAGCAATTGACACTAGTCCACATATTTATGACTTCTGTTGAACTGTAATTTAAATATAAGCATTCCCATTATATTGCAAAATCTGTTTGGTATACTAAATTCTGTGGGACTGTAACTCTCAGATTAAGTGATGTATTACATAAAGAAGTATTCTTGTTTCTAACAACATTTCATAGATTCATAGTATGGTAAGGTTGGAAGGGACCTCAAAGATCATCTAGTTGCAATCCCCTGTCATAGGCAGGGACACCTCCCACTAGAACAGGTCACTCAAGGCCTCCTCCAACCATATCAATGGAAGGTTATGTGCCAAGGTTGTGTTTATGCCACCTTTATATTTGATATGCTCTTAAACCTAGCTAAATGAGATAGGACTCAATCTCAGATCTTGAGAAATTGCCAATCACATCTCACCTAGTATGGGGAAAGCCCAGAATCATTAGGAGAAACAAAGATGCTTTGTTTCTTTCACTTCACAATAAAGCACTAGACTGCCTTCTGTCCTTTACAACACAGATTTTCTGGAGGACACCCAAGAAGCATCCCATCTTTCTGTGGCTGCATATCCTACTTTGCTGTTCAGAAAGTGGAAGATCAAGTAATGTTTTAACAAAGAAAAAGCTTCAGTGTTTTCACATCTATTCAGAAAACAGCTCACTGTCTGATCAGAGGCACTTTTTTACCTTGCCATGCCTGTGTGGGTGCAAGCAGAAACAATAGTGGATGCCACACAATGGAAGAGCCATTTAACCTGTGAATTGCAAGGTTATTTTTGTAGCTGTGTTCCTGTCTAACCAGTGCAGCAGATGATTTATGGTCTCCAGCAGAGCTTCATCATCATTGTTCTCACCTTTATTTCCATCATAGTTAATTAAAGGGAAGGTCATTGTCACCTTATGTTTTAAACCTTCTTAACATAATATATCACCCAGGGTATGCTTTAATAAGGGGATCTGTGAAGGAATGCTGCTATAGGAAAAAAACCCACAACTTTACTGCACAATCCATCCTGTTAACAATTACACCTTAGATTTACACATAATGAAAGTTAATAAGCAGACAGGATGAAAGCTACATCTTGATACCCATTCAAATCTTGATTAATTGGCTTGTGTGATCTAATGGAATAAACAGTAGTATGCTTTTCTTGACTTCAGGCATATGTATGAAGAGTGAGTTTCTAAGGGAAGATCTTCCCTTGAAATAATTTTAGCATACAAAATACTCTACCAGTGGGAAAGGGGGGGAAAAAAACGAAAAAAAAAAGAAAAAAAGAAAAGGCACATATTTTAAATAGCAGCAAAGAAATCTCTTTTGATGTTAGGTGTACAAAATAAACCACCTTTAAGTTGGAGATTGGCTCAGACAGATAACAAAATGTTCAAACAATGAAGACAATGGTTCTTAACACAGTTTCAGTAGGTGTTAGTATTTTTAACCCCCCTCAGGGAAAAATTCAAACTGACTTATAATTATCTACTGAAGAGAACTAACTCTCTAAAACACAGAGACCTAGGGCAAAAAAAAAAAACCCAAAAATCATTAAAATGAATATTTAAATATTTGTTCCTGAAGATCTCAAAAAATTTACTATGCTTAATCTATATTAAACTTTTTTTTTTAACTTTTATGCTGTTTATACAATCAGACAAATTCTGAACTAAACATACATGAGAAACAGAGTTTTGTAGCACTGCTGCACTTGTTAGCCACAGGCAATTATAGGAAACCTGAATGCTGAGCACTTCATGGTTTGCCAAGTTCATACCCCTGCCAGAAGACAAATATGGGCCATTATTATTATTATTATTATTACTATTACTATTATTATTATTATTATTATTGTTGTTGTTGTTATTTTTGTCATTGTAACCATTATAATTATTATTATTGATATCATTAGCATTATTATCATTATTGTTATTATTATTGTTGTTGTTATCATCATTATAATTCTTATTACCATTAGCATCATCATCATTGTTATAATTATTATTATTAATATAATTGATATTATTATTATTGATGTTGTTATCATCATCCTCACCATCATTATAATTATTATCATTATTATAGATATTATTATTGTTATCCTCAAATAATCATAATATAATAATAATGATAATAACAATAACACTAGCAATTAATAATATTAATAGTAATAATATTAATACTAATAATAATATAAAAATGATAATACTAAATAATAATAATAATAATGATAGCAATAACAATAATAATAATAATAGTAGTAATAATAATAGTAGTAATATACAAAAGTCTGGTCTCCACAACCTCCCTGGAGGTGTTCAAGTCCAGGTTGGAGGAGGCCTTGAGTGCCCTGTTCTAGTGGGAGGTGTCCCTGCCTAAGGCAGAGAGTGGAACTGGATGAATTTTGAGGCCCCTTCCAACCTTGCCTTTCTATGATTCTGTGATTCTATATCCATCCATCAGTGTAGGTGGAATAAAAACTTTTGTCTTCCTTGCTTTACACATCAATTTTTTTTTCTCTCAGTGGAGAAAACAACTAATCTGTAAGGGACCAACACCATACCATTTCAGGACCTCATTGACCTGTTTGCAGTGTTCCCAGTGCTTCAAGTATCCATCTAGGACATGTCCATGCATTTTTTAGACGTCGACTCTAAGATTTGTCTTGTGCCTCAACAGCTTGAAGATTTAGGAAGCAATTCCATGATTGCCTTGAAAGAGAATATTTTGTCAACTCCTTCCAATGACAGCTGGAGACATCAGAAGAACTGCCACTTGGACAGCTTGCTCTTGACACCAAGAGTACTGTAGAAACTATACCTCTCTAGGCCATAGAAATGTGGTATTAATTCTCTCTGGAGACAATATAAGTGCATTATCTTCTTATTTGTTTTGACTTGTCTTCTGGTAGCATTAATGAAATCGCCAGAGGCTTGAAACCCAGATCTGTGAGAACTTCCATGGAAAAGTCACAGATCAAGTATAGACAGTGCTGAAAAAGGTTTCCATACACTCAGCACTATGCTGAAAAGGTTGTGGTGGTTCAAGAAAAGCATGTTATCAGAGTCATGCAGCAACAGATCTCATCCATGCACATGCTGAGTGTTGCTGTGTAACTGTGAGGAAATGGTAGATTAAGTAACTCTCTGCACTGTATTCACTCACCATGGATGTAGCCTTCATCCATGATACACTGATCTGAAACACCAGCAAGTCATTTTGGCCAGGAACAGAAACAATATAGTGCAGCAATGCTGACATCCTGTGCTTACATCTAGCCAATGTTTAAGGAACCCCAGACTCAGTATATTGGTGTAGAGCAGCCAGAAAGGAGAGCAGGGCAGTGGATAAGGACAAATACAGATCTTATGGTTCCAAATCACCTAGCTGTCCAACTTATTCTACTGTGACATTTTTGGTCATATTCATTATTCATTTTGCTTCAGGACAGAAGTATTTCAAAGCCTAAACCAAACATTATTACTTTAAATAAGTAAGTTTAAATCAGCAAGTTTGCAGATGACACCAAGCTGTGTGGCACAGTCGACTTGCTAGAGGGCAGGGATGCCATCCAGAGGGACCTGGACAGGCTGGAGAGTTGGGCCCAGGCCAACCTGATGAAATTCAATAAGGCCAAGTGTAAGGTCCTGCACCTGGGTAGGCACAATCCCAAGCACAAATACAGGCTGGGTGGTGAATGGCTGGAGAGCAGCCCTGAGGAAAAGGACCTTGGAGTCTGGGTTGATGAAAAGCTCAACATGAGCCTGCAGTGTGCACATGCAGCCCAGACAGCCAACCGAGTCCTAGGCTGCATCAAGAGAAGCGTGGCCAGCAGAGCAAGGGAGGTGATTCTGCCCCTTTACTCTGCTCTCGTCAGACCCCACCTGGAGTACTGTGTGCAGTTCTGGAGCCCTCAGCACAGGAAGGACATGGAAGTGTTGGTGTGGGTCCAGAGGAGGGCCACAAAGATGATCAGAGGGCTG
>VWZE01010660.1:0-12843 GCA_013396675.1 Eubucco bourcierii
CTGGGACAAACATCTAGCACAAGCAACCTGGTTAGTAGGGGTACAGTAAACAGAGTAGGACCTGCACAGTCAGATTTGGTCCAAACAGTGGATGGTGATAAAGCTCCTGTTGTATGTGGAAAGAGTATGTTAGGAAAATCTGTTTGGGTATTTTCTCCTTCGGCCAAAGGGAAACCTGTCCGAGGGGTGGTGTCTGCTGAAGGTCCTGGTCATACATACTGGGTAATGCAGGAGAACAGTGATATCCAGTGTATTCCACAGAGAAATCTAACTTTAGCTGAGAGAGTTTAAATTCAGAGTGTCTATGTCCCAGGTTGGGAACTGTAAGGTTAAAAAATCCTCTAAGGACTAGAAGATTGTTATTCAATCCCATAATTCTGCTATCTCTTCATAAACTCACAGCAAGGTCAGCTTGCTCTCCTTTCCTCCCCCTTCAGCCTTGTGTCTGGTTGGAGCTGCTTTATCGGGACAAACATATAAGGAGCAGGCCTGGTTTGGGGCCTCCAGAGGCTGTGTTTAGGCCTCTTGGATGGTAGAGGCATGGGGGGGGGGAGGACTGGAGCACTGGGAATTATAGATTTAGTTTTGGGTTGGGGGAAAATTCAAGGGGGTTCGCTTATGGATTTGTATCTGCCTTGTAATTTTATCTGTAGCTCTCTCTCCAAATGAAATTCTGTATTCCCAGGCAGTCTCCCATCCAAGTACTAACTGGGTTCGACTCTGCTTAGCTTCCAAAATCAGATGGGATCAGGTGTTCTCAGGGTGGTGTGGCCGTAGGCCAATGGAAGTTGTTCATTAAGCTTGATCTGTCAGATGAGTCTGCAGTTGTTGGACAGCATAATACAGAGGATGTGAAGTTGCCAATTGCCACTCAAACTGTACATCATAGGCAATATAGAACAAACCGTGACTCTTTGTGCCCATACATGGTCTGATTCGTCTTCTGGAGCACCAAGATGTCATTAAAAAAAAACCCATTCACCTTTTAACAGTCCAGTATGGCCTGTACAAAAGGCTAATGGGGAATGGAGATTAACAGTTGACTTACGTAGCCTAATTACAGTATCACAGTATCACCAGGGTTGGAAGAGACCTCAAAGATCATCAAATCCAACCCATTACCACAGACCTCAAGACTAGACCATGGCACCAAGTGCCATGTCCAAACACGCCTTGAACACCTCCAGGGACGGTGACTCCACCACCTCCCTGGGCAGCCCATTCCAGTAGCCAATGACTCTCTCAGTCAAGAACTTTCTCCTCACCTCCAGCCTAAACTTCCCCTGGCACAGCTTGAGACTGTGTCCTCTTGTTCTGGTGCTGGTTGCCTGAGAGAAGAAGGTAACCTCCCCCTGGCTACAACCACCCTTCAGGTAGTTGTAGACAGCCATAAGGTCCCCCCTGAGCCTCCTCAATTGATGTAACTCTGCCCATGAGTTCTGCTGTGCCAGACATGTTAGAACTCCAGTATGAGCTGGAATCCAAGGAGGTCAAATGGTATGCAACCACAGATGTTGCTAATGCTTTTTTCTCCATTTNTGATGACATATATATATATATATATATATATATATATATGCTTGTAAATTGTGCTAAGCTGTAAGCTAAGCTGTAAATACAGCTTCATTCCTCCTTAACTTCCATCTGGCTGAGTCTAGTCTGGGTGAATTCACTGTGTGTGTGGGGGCAGGTAACTCCCAAACCATCATGACGCTACAGAAGACTTCAGTTGATTACCTCACTGAAGAGAACTGCAGTATTTCTGATTGCCTCCACCTCCTACCTTCAACACCTGGCTTGGAAGAAGACTCTTGGAAGCCTTCTGTGTTGTAACAGCCACCTGTAGGATGAAGCAAAGAAGTCTGTCAGTGATGTTGCTGTGCTCAGTCTCCTGGGAACAGCAGAGTGAGAACATGTCATGAACTGACCTGACCATTGAGAAATGAGTACTGAATTCACAGCCATTAAATTACTGTGGTGGTTTAGAAGTTCCCCACACTTTGTAAAATGCCCCAGACCAGAACTCAGCCAGCTGGAAGTTAAGGACTGAAGCTCTATTTACAGCTCAGCACAATGTACAAGCAGAGATATACACTATAGACAGGAATAGTTACAGAAATATACAAGTTAAAGGTAATACAGAAACACAACATCCTTCCCAGAAATCAGAGACCCCAGGATTGGCTCCCAACCACCCTTCCACCTTCTTCCCACCCCTATACCTTATCCCAGGGTTTGGCTTATGCACAAGGTGAGTTTGGAGAATCGGCCAGAGGGGTTAGAAGTAGAGTGATTACTTAGGTTACTCAGCAGAGAGAAGGCAAAAAGCTAGAGAGACTAAGACTCTCCAAGCCTGAGAGTGTCTCATATATGTTTGTGTTCTTGCTCTTACACAATCTCAGCAAGCTTATGAATGTAGACAACACTATTGTTTTCTTTTCACAGCCTATAATTTTCTCTATTAAAATATGCCAGTTAGCCTCAAATCAGCACAATTACTCACCAAAAATGTATTTTACACTGCCTAGTTGAGGGTGATAATCACAGAATCACAGAAACATTCAGGTTGGCAAAGCCCCTCAGGATCACCAAGTCCAACTTATAACCCTACTCTATGAGATTCACCGTATACCATATCCCTAAGCACTACATCCAAATGACCCTTAAACACATCCAAGGTTGGTGACCCCACCATGGGCAGCTCATTCCAGTGCCTGACTACTTGCTCTGTGAAAGAACTTTTTCCTAATGTCTGACCTAAACCTACCCAGCCTCAGCTTGAGGCCATTCCCCCTTGTTTTGTCTCCAATTAACCTGTGAGAAGAGACCAGCACCAGACTCTCCACAATGTCCCTTCAGGTAGTTGTAGACAGCAATGAGGTCTCCCCTCAGCCTTCTCTTTTTCAAACTCACCAGCCCGAGCTCCCTCAGTTGCTCTTCATCAGATTTATTCTCCAGGCCCTTCCCCAGCTTCATTGCCCTCCTCTGGACCCACTCCAGCACCTCCACATCTCACTTGTATTGCAGTGCCAAAACAGAACACAGTACTCGAGGTGTGGCCTCACGAGAGCAGAATACAAGGGGACAGTTACCACCCTGCTCCTGCTGGATAGAGCATTTTTAATACAAGCCAGGATGCCACTGGCCACCTTGGCTGCCTGGGCACACTGCTGGCACATATTCAGCTGCCCGTCTATTACAACCCCCAGATGCCTTTCTGCCAGGCAGCTCTCCAGCCACACTGCTCCAAGCTTGTAGTGTTGCTTGGGGTTATTGTGACTCAAGTGCAGGACCTGGCGTTTGGCCATGTTGAAACTCATCCCACTGGTATAGCCTATCCAAGTCCCTCTGAAGAGCCTCTCTACCCTCATTCAAATCAACACTACCACTTAACTTGATATCATCTGCAAACTTACTGATGACACTCACTATGCCTGAATTAAGGTCATCAATAAAGATGTTAAAAAAAAGTGGTCCCAACACAGATCCCTGAGGAACACCACTAAATAAAGGTTTATCTTGAAACTGCAAAAAAGACAAAATTAATCATCGTTTTGACACAGAGTTCTTACAATCCATCACTTCTTCTAAAGATTCTCATCTCAGAAATTTCTGTATTAGAAATGTCAAAACAACTTCCTCTCTGCACTCCCCACATGATCATTATTTTCTGAAGGCATTAAGATTATGTCTGCAAAATCCCCACGTCTGAGAACCTTCAGTGCAAGGGAATGGCAAGCCTTAATATTAAATGTCATCTAGTGCCTACTGTCATCCTTCTCTATGCTTTCTACCACCAAAGAGCTCTGTAGGACCTGCCCCTCTAACAGACAAAGCAGCACACTGCATTCCAGATGTGCTTCCCCAGAATGTTGGGTACAACCTTCTCAGCACTGCACTGCTTCAGCGCTGACACCTCCTTACCTATGCTCCACGTGGGAAGTGTGTGGGCACAGTTTCAGCTTTGCAGGGAGAATGAATTGTCTTTCACTCAGCAGTTTGGTATTTTGAAATCTGGGGTTGTACCAGTTTGAAACAACAGCCAAAGATTTCATCATTAGCTGTGAAAGGCAGGAAAGCTTCAGTGTGGCAGCAGGGCACCCCCCATGGCATCCCCAAAGCACTGATCCTGTGAGCAGAGTGCTCTTAAGACAGGGTAGGGAGGAGATTGCCCTGGAAGTCTGCTCCTGACTGACCTGCTCCAGAGCTGCACCCTTCAGCTGCTGAAGACCCATTCCCAAGCACCACCCCAGTTGCCTGGCATCTGAGGGAAGCAGGGGAACATGCCAGTGTCTCTGAAAAACATTTCAATCTGTTTGAACTAGTGAATTCCATTCATAAAATATTGTCAGAACCTTTCCTGTCTGTTCAGTGTGTAGCTGAAGGCTGGTGCTGTACTGGAAAGGAGGCAACTGCTGTGTGCAGCGTGCTTCTGGGCAACAGTAGCAGTGCTGGCATCTGGAGAGTAAAACATGCAGGGTGGACAGTGGTCCTCTCCCTCCCAACCTCAAACCATATAAAGTACCAGACTAATTACATCTTGCTTTAGAATTCCTTACTATAACTGAAAGGAAGACTAAAAATGCTTCAATCACAGGGTCCAAAGGGATCTCCAGAGATCATCCGGTCCAATACCGCTGCCAGAGAAGGAGGACCCAGGGTAGGCCACTCAGGAACACATCCAGGTGAGTTTGGAAAGTCTCCAGACAAGGAGACTCCACAGCCTCTCTGGGCAGCCTGCTCAAGAGCTCTGGCACCCTCACAGGGAAAAACCTTTCCCTCCTGTTCCTGTGGCACCTCCTCTGATCCAGCTTGCTCCCAGTGCCCCTTGTCCTGTCCTTGGCCATCCCTGAACAGAGTCTGGCTCTGTCCCGCCGACATTGTCCTGTGCACATCTTTATCAGCAGCAATGAGGGCAGCTCTCAGGCTCCTCTGCTCCAAGCTCCAAGCCCCAGCTCCCTCAGCCTGGCCTCAGAGGAGATGTTCCACTGCCTGCAGCAGCTCTGTGGCCCTTGGCTGGACTCTCCCAAGTGGTTCCCTGATAGCCTCTTCCACACTGGCACAGGACTCTGAGGAGCAGCTGGAATGGTATCAGCCTGCAGCAGGAATGTCCTGGAGCAGGCAGCAGCCGCTGAGTCCTGGTCGTGTAGATTAGTTTGTGTGACACAAGACAGAAATGTCTGTCTTACAATCATAGAATACTGAGGTTGGAAGTGACCTCAAGGACCATCTAGTTCCAATCCCCTGTCATAGGCAGGGACACCTCACACTACTACAGGTTACTCAAGGCCTCATCACAGCCTCCCTGGGCAACCTGTTCCAGTGCCTCACCACCCTCACTGGAAAGAACTTCCTCCTAACATGTGATCTAAATCTCCCCTCTGCCAGTTTAAACCCATTGCCCCTTGTCCTGTCATTACAAGACCTTGTCAATAGTTCCTCTCCTTAGTGAAGGAGAACAGCTGCACTGCACCAAAAATAATCACATACAACTTCTGTGAATCTAATTCTGCCATCTCTACAAACTCTTGCTGCAAGTTTATTGCTGTTTCAGAGTGATGGTTGTGAACTTTGTGGATACTTTTTTCACACTGAAAAATTGCTGTGGACCAGTAGGATGCAGACTGAAAACCTGCAAGGCAGGCTTGGACTCTAGAGCCCTGCAGTTCCTGCCCTGTGCTTTTTAACCTTTCATTTGATGGCTCTGGAAACATTGCATATGGAGAGAACAAGGGAGCGTGAGGTGCAGGCCGCTTTGGGATACCCAGCAGGATTCCTCACAGGATGTCTAATGGAATCATATTTTTGTTTGTTTTCTGTTAAAAAGTGGGAAATGCTGAGACAAAACTCTTAAAAATAGAAGATAAGATTTTCACTGTGGCAGTGAAGTGTCTCCTTCCCTTGAAATGTTTTGCTTTTTCCCAGGAGTAAAGGTTTTTACTTTTACTTGGGGCCTTTTATTGTTGTGTTTTGTTGTTTTGTTTTGGTTGGTTTTGGGGTTTTTTTTCCTTTTCCTGCATGGAAATTCGCATATATTAATAGAAAAAACAAAAAACCAAAAACAACTAAAGAGCTTTTTTAGTTCACAGCCTTTATCCAAGTTACTGTAAGGTGTGTAAAAGGTGTATCTAAGGAGCCACAAACAGGGAGCAGTAGAAAACACTCTACATCAAAGGCTCCTCCCTCAGTGCAGGATGGAGCAGGAGCTGCTCTCCCACAATCCACATTGCACTCATTTGTTGTCTACAACAGCAGGAGACAGAATCAGCCCTTGAAGAATTGGCCAATACAAGGTCATAGAGTCATGGGCTCATGAAATGGCTCAGGTTGGGAGGAACCTCAGAGCTCATCTCCTCCAGCCTCCCCACCATGGGCAGGGACACTTCTCAACTAGACTCTCATCTAGCCTGGCCTTCAACACTTCGTAGGCAGGAGGCAGCCACAGCCTCCCTGGGCAGCCTATTCCAGAGTCTCACCACCCTCCTACTGAAGAACTTCTTCCTCAGATCCCCAGCTCCAGTCCAACCCTGCTCTCCCTCAATTTCAAACCATTGCCCCTTGTCCAATTGCTAGATCACAATGAGAACACATTTCTGGTTGTACTCTAGGCTCTTTGGTGTGAGACATTGGTCAGAGATGCAAGAGACTGAGATAAACTAATGAAAATCATGCCTCATTACCCTGCAATTGTTCATATCTGCTTGATCAGAGCTTGCTTAGCCATGCTCAGAGCTCCTCTGAACTCAGTGTTCCTCACACACATGTACATATTTGTCCCTCTAGACCACATTTCTTTCTGAATGCAGGGTTGGAGGAGGAGGGGTAAGGATGGTGAGCACCCCACCCAAAACCCAAACTGAGAGCAGAGCAGTCAGAGCTGTTGGCTAGAGTGGTGTCAACAGATGGCTGAAGCAGACTTCAGCTTCCCAGCTGGGACTCAGGTGTGATAGGGCTGGGCCACTGAAGCTGAGCTGAAGACAAAGCTCTACCAGTTTTGATGCCTTTCCTCCAGGTCCCACATGGCAGCAGCAGCAGCTTAATTTCCTTTTTGTGTGATCCCTTCTGTCCTGGCTCCACAGAGCAGTGCTAGCCACTGCATGTCACACAGCACCCATATGCCCATACCAGAGCAAATGCATTCACTGTCCTGCAAGCCTGTGACCAGCCTGTCATTCCCTCACACAGCTCTGGCCAACATCCCAGAGAAAAAGAGGTGTAAGAATCTGTGAAGGCTCTGGGAACTTCCTGTGGAGTTCAGACACTCAGCTCAGAAGGAAACCTTTACTGCATATCTGAGACCCCTGGAAGGCAGTACAGCTAAGAGCAGTGAAGCTCCTCTGCTGCCTTATGTCAAACAGAATCTCTCCAGAGCTGGTGGAGGTGGTGGAGGTGGTGCTGGTGTGACTCTGGGCTGTGACAGAGTCATTCCTACTCCCTGCCTTTTACTCAAAGCGGAAGCTTCACTGCTTTGCTACACCTGCCCCAGCCGCTTTTCTTCAGACTGCTTAGGCTTTTACAGCTGTATAAGAGCTCACCTTGCTGGTTTGCATTAACTTTTCTGTCAGCTGCTTGCAGTGAACTGCAGCCTCAAGAGAGACAGCACAGGACTAGAGGTTGTGTCCAATGCGGGATCACTACAGGACTAAAATGCCACAGTGGAGAAGTTCACAGCAAAGCCCCACCCAGGAAGCTGTGGGAAAAGCACTTTGCATCCCAGTGCAGCCCCCATGAGGCTAAAAGATGAGTGAGGCTTCTTGCCTTGCAGTAAAACGCACTGGAATAACTGCCAATTGCTGCATGGGACCCCAGAGCAGCAGCCTGAGGGAGCTCAGGGCTGACAGCAGTTCTCCTTGCTGGACAAGAGATGCTCAACTGTGAGACACCTTCCTTAGACCAGAGTTTCCTTCCATAGGAATTAGCAGAAGTGCAAACAGATTGCCTCTGTGCCCCGAGGTCATCAGAGCTGAAGCATGATGGCTAGAAATGCTGCCAGAAGCTGCCTGGAAGAAGCTGACACCTCTGAAGAGCTTGCCTTGCTCTGTTGATTTCCCAGAAGAGGACTGGAGTCAGAGGAGAAATATGGTAGAGTGTGCAGAGTGTAATGCCTGAGTGCTGCTGAAATGGTGGGATGCAGGTAGCCTCCCCTGGCCCATGCTGCTGCACGTCAGTGAGAGTAACAATGTGGGAAAGATGATGTCAGAGCAAGATGAGAGCAGATTTGTTCTCAGAGCTATGAAAGCATGCAAAGGGAATCCAGAGCAGCGGTGAGTCATGGCTGGAAGAAAGCAGAGATGAGAGGACTGAGAAAGGGGAAGCTGCTAGACAGTTTCTTAGCAGTGCAGGGTGGGAGGAAAAAGCCACCCCAGAGGGTGACCCAATGCAGACTCTGCAATGGAAAAGAAATGTTTGTTTAACCAATAACTGTCAAGTTGAATTCCAGCTTGGAATAGCTCACCCCTACAGACCCTTATGGTATAAGAGAGAAAAGCAGCACTTACCCTGATGCCTATAGCTGGGGATGTGGTGAGAAAAGCACAGAAAAGCCAGGAAAAGAGTCATAAAGCACCACACTCTTGCACCATTTTGGATTTCTTCCAAGAAAGCTTTTTGGCTTCAAGCTCTGAGGTCCACCTAAAGTAATTAAATTCTTCCCATCCTCTGAAGAAGGCAATGCAGAGACAGTTATGTGAACATCCACAGCTTTAAAGTAAGTGTGATTCCAGTGCATCAAGATCTTGCTGCTTGGTATTTCTCAGGCTATAAAGCAAATGGCTGTTCATAAGATGAAGCATAGATTCTGGCAGCAGTGCCAACAAGCAGACACAGACACATTGCAAATGTACACTTACAGCCTGCCTTACTGGTATGGCTGCCAGCTGTGTAGAACTGCCAAATATTCCTTTCCTTCTTGCCCTTTTCTGCCCATCTCAACTTCTGTTTCTTACCTTCTGAAATTAAAAGTTCTCATGGATCAAAACTAGCATCGTCTTCAGGGGTCCAGAGTGTCCACAGCCTCCCTGGGCAGCCTGTTTCAGAGTCTCACCATACTCACACTGAAGAACTTCTTCCTCAGGTCCAATCTAACCCTGCTCTGTCTCAGCTTCAAACCAATCCCCCTTGCCCTGTCTTTAGACACCCTGATGAAAAGTCCTTCTGCAGCCTTCCTGAAGTAGCGCTTCAGCTGTTGTACTAAATTAAAATCTTGACATCACAGTTAAAAAATAACAATTCTCTGTGGTTCTATGGATCCTGACTCAAAATAATATTCACAGAATGGCTCAGGTCAGAAGGGACCTCAGAGTTCATCTGCTTCAACCTCCCCACCATGGGCAGGGACACTCTCAACTAGACTCAGCTGCTCAAGGCTTCATCCAGCCTGGCCTTCAACACCCACAGGCAGGCAGTCACAGCCTCCCTGGGCAGCCTGTTCCAGAGACTCACCACCCTCCTACCAAAGAACTTCCTCAGCTCCAGTCTAAGCCTGCTCTGCCTCAGCTTCAAACCATTCCCCCTTGTCCTGCCTTTAGACAACCTGATGAGAAGTCCTTCTGCAGTCTTCCTTCAGGATCCCTTCAGGTACTGGCAGGCAGATCTAAGGTCCTCATGGAGCCTTCTCTTCTCCAGGCTGAACAGCCCCAGTTCCTTCAGCCTGTCCTCACAGCAGAGGTGTTGCAGCCCTTGGATCTTCTTTGTGGCCTCCTCTGGGCTCACCCACCAGTTCTGTGTCCTTCTGCTAGGGACACCAGCACTGGAGGCAGGATTGGAGGTGAGGCCTCAGGAGAGCAAAGTCAAGGAGCAGAATCCCCTCTCTTGCCCTTCTGGCCACAATCCTGGATTTACCTTCAGACCTTGAAAACATCTCTGGTGTTTTTCTTTCAATCCCAGCCAATGTCTCTCTCTTTGTCTAGAAGAGAAAAGTGATTGCAGATGAGGTAATTTTCTAAGATTTTTGGGGATGAAGAGAATCCAGATCTATCAGGAAGGCAAAGCCAAGTGTTTCTCTGAGCTGCATGGGGATCAGGCACCTGTAGCTGAATTCTGTCTGAAATACAAATATGTCCTGATAGGCTTTTATTTGACTTGGCTCGTAGGCTGTGATCAATCTCAAGCTGCCTGAATAGCAGCTCTGTTCCTGCCCTAGCAATCCTTGCTTGCTGTTTGAAGTTTGGCATTTTCCAGGCATGGATGAATAGGTTAATGAATACTTCTATAAAAACCTGTGTGCACTGAAACACTTCTGCAGCTTTGCAAAGCTCAGTCATGGCAGTCCTCCTGTGCTTCTCCTGCAGCAGACCTTTTTCTGCCTTGTTTTTTGTGGGTAAAATGACTTTTATCTTCTTCAGCAAGCCATGAACACTGCAGTTTTTGCTGCACGCATTGTGCTTGGAAAGAGATGAGCACAAGCACAGCAAAGCCAAGACAGGCACCAAGTGCTGCAACATTCTTGTCCAACTCAGTTCTCACTCTCAATCTTGCTGTTTGCATCTGCTGAAATACAGCTCCCGTTCTGGCTTTGGAAGATTTCCATTCGCTGTAAGGCTAAGACAGCATTGGTGAGGTCACTGTTTACTTTGAACAACTCTTTGACAGGAAGATAGAGCAGGATGGAAGGTTAAGAAGCCTGGCATGCAATACATCATTAAATGAATCACATGGGAGCTGTGTGAAGATAAACCTCTCTATAGCCTCAAGCCATGGCCTTAGAGCTGTCCCACAGCTCCACGTGACTGCAAGTTCTGGTGTAACTGCAGCAAGTGATGCTGGTATTGACAGGTAACAACCATAGGGACTCCTCCTGACAAAGCCACTGCCTGCAGCTGTGCGGAGCAGAGCAGAAGACTAGAGAGCAGTGGGGGAGGTGTGCTGTCCCACACCTTCCTCCTCTGCAGCTAATACTGAAGTAGCTGAAACACACAAAGCCCTGGCAGGCCCTGAGGACAGACTTGGATGAGAGTCAAAAGCCTTATCTTGGTGTAAGCCATGCTCAGGCATCCAAGCTGAGGTGCAGGTTATGTGCTGCTGGTGAGGAGGCCGTCCTGCTGCATCTCTGCACCAGCCATCCTGACTCCACAGCAAGGCAGTCCCAGGAGAATGGCTTGGGCTTGCTAAAAGATGTTTTAAGGAAAATAATTATGCAATGTGTTGCTTTTTCTGCCAGAATGCTCTGTGCTTCACAGGGGCTGCATGAAGTTCATGTCCAACACTTTGTTCAAAATGTTGGCTTTGTCTTCTGCGTGCCAGAGAACTCCCATCGTTATGTAAAGCACGGACAGGTACCTGCATGGATATACACCTGCACCTCAGAAATGCTTCTAGTTCTTCATCACAGTAGTGATTTCCATTTTTGTCCACGGCAAATGAGAAGCTGCTCCACACTTCCTGATGAAGTTTGGGTGCCTGCAGGGTGAAATTCAAGCATGTTTGCTTCCAGCAGGAACATTGGCATTTAATGTAAATCGTCAGTAATCTAAACGTAGAAACGCTGTCGAAGTGTCACCAAGAGAAATACATTTAGAGGCAAACCTGAAGGAGGAGCATAAACAAGGCTGTTTCAGATGAAGTTCCATGTGTAGACCTGCCTCTTTTCTGTGATCCTAAGGCCTGTGCAGATTCTGGAATTGGTTTGAAGGGAAGGCTGATGGATCAGCTGGCATAGGCAAAAGCACATATTGCACCATATAGACTTCTAGAGGAAGTAGGACTGTTTTCACAGTTTGAACTTCTCAAGATATATATTTAGAGGATAAGGAACTCCCAAGGGGTTAAAAAAAAAAAAAAAAGAAAAAGAAAAAGAAAAAAAGAAAGTTTGATTTCCTCCAAATGATATTACTGAATCCTGGGTCCCTGCTTGTGTCTGCATGCACACAGAGGCAGAGAGTGATGCATGCCTGGATGTGAAAAGAAATCTGTTCTTAAGCATGAAGAAGCATCGCTAAAGAGTTTTATAACAGTGAACTAGGTGAGAACAAATCTAAAAGGCAAAGAGTTCAGGTGAGACAGGTTCTTTGGGAAGCACCAAGTGTCTTTAGCAGAAGTAAGGGAGCACACAGCTTGCTTGCAGAACTCCTTTGGATTCCTGTTTGGAAATGCATTCAATCTACCTGATCCCTGCTGTGAAGCTGCTCATCTTGAGGCAGAGGAGAGGAGGAAAGCTGGCAGGCTGAGGTACAGCTTTGGCTGCAGTAGTAAGAAATCTGCTGCATCACAAGCAGAAAGAATTAGAAATGAAGTGTTAGTAGTGGAAAGTGACAGGCCCCAGTGTCAGAGGGCCAGAGCGCTTCCGACCCTATAGGCAGTGCTTCCTAGCCTGCAGATAGCGTTTCTGAGCCTGAAGATGCTTCTGAGCCTGAAGAGAGCTTCTGATCCTGCAGGCAGTGCATTTGATCCTGCAGTCAGTGCTTCCGAGCCTGCAGACAGTTCTCAGTCTGAAGACAGTGCTTCTGAGCCTGAAGATAGTGCTTCTGAGCTTGCAGACAGTGCTTCTGAGCCTGACAATAGTGTTTCCAAACCTGACAATAGTGCTTCCGAGCCTGCAGTCAGCACTTCCAATCCTGCAGACAGTGCTTCCAAACCTAAAGACAGCACTTCTGAAACTGAAGGCAACACTTCTGAGCCTGAAGAGAGCTTCCAAGCCTGCAGATAGTGTTTTTGATCCAGCAGTCAGTGCTTCCGAGCCTAAAGATAGCACTTTCAAGCCTGCAGTGCTTCTCAGCCTGAAGGTAGTGCTTCCGAGCCTGCCGACAGTACTTCCGAGCCTGCAGACAGCACTTCTAATTCTGCAGATAGAGTTTCCGAGCCTGCATCAAACTCCCTTTGGCTTCCTGTGTGCTGCCAGCAGAGGCA
>VWZE01010661.1:1200-15465 GCA_013396675.1 Eubucco bourcierii
TCCTCTCCTCTCCTCTCCTCTCCTCTCCTCTCCCTCTCCTCATTGAGACCATTCAGCCCAACACTTCCAAGCTCACCTCCCTAAGCAGCATTCTTCAGGTGAACACAAGTGGAGGTTGGAGAGAACCAAAATTCCCAGCCCACTTTTCTCACTCTCTCCTTCACATTCACACGTTGGTCAGATCGACACTCACACCTTGGTCAGATTGACACTCACACATTGGTCAGATCGACACTCAAACACGGATCAGACTGACACTCACACCTTGGTCAGATTGACACTCAAACATGGATCAGATTGACACACATTGGTCAGATTGACACTCACACATTGATCAGACTGACACTCAAACATGGATCAGATTGACACTCACACATTGGTCTGATTGAGACTCAAACCTTGGTCAGATTGACACTCACACATTGGTCTGATTGACACTCACACCTTGATCAGATTGACACTCACACTTTGATCAGGTTGACACTCACACATTGGTCTGATTGACGCTCACACCTTGATCAGGTTGACACTCACACATTGGTCAGATTGACACTCACACCTTGATCCTTCCTCACCTCTCCCATTACTGATAGAAAATCTGTAACTAATTTTATCCTGCAAATGCAATGTCAGAAACCTCCCCCAGAATGCTGAGGGTCGGAAGGGACCTCTGAAGGACGCCGAGTCCAAACCTCTCCTCTAGATGAACTCCAAAGATCTTTTCCAACCTCAACCAGTCTGGAAGTCACTGCCCTGTGAGATTTACACCTCTCATCTTCTTGCAGGCCAGTACAAGATCATTCCTCCTGAGGGGCCTGTGATTGGGGTGGTTGGCAGAGGAGTCATCCTGCCCTGCCAGCTGAAGGTGGACATCACCCCTGAAAGGCTTGTGGTTCAGTGGACATTTACTGGGAGCACTGCAAGGACCGAGATGATCTCCTACGATGGGAAAAATCCACACAACCCAGTCCTTGAGGACAAGGCCTACCAAGGCAGGACTGAGTTTTTCCAGCTTGAATTTATCAAGGGGAATGTTTCCCTACACCTGAAAGGTGTCCAGCTCTCAGACAGAGGCCAGTACAGCTGCGGTGTCTTCTTCGAGAACTGGTACGACGAAGTGGTGCTCGACCTGCATGTGGCAGGTGAGCAGACTGGCAGGGGTCAGAGAACCATGGAGTGGGTTGGCTTGGAAGGGACATCCAATTCCAACCCTCTTGCTATGGGCAGGGACACCTCCCACCAGCCCAAGGTTGCTCAAGTCCACCTCCAACCTGGTCTTGAGCACCTCCAGGGAGGAATCATCCACACAACCTCCCTGGGCAATCTGTGTCAGGGTTTCACCACCCTTACTGTAAGGATTTCTGCCCTTTTCCTCAGTCTCAGCCTCCCTTCTTCCAGCTCAAAACCATTGTCCCTTGTCCTGTCACTCCAAGCCTTTGTCAGATGTCCCTTCCCAGCTCTCTTGTAGCCCCTTTCAGGTACTGGAAGGTTGCTTTCAGGTTTCCCTGGAGCCTTCTCTCCTCCATGCTGAGCAGCCCAAACTCTCTCACTCTGATTTCTGAATTCTGTGATGTCTGTGGTTGCAGAAAGAGGACTGCAAACCTCACTCACCTCACACTGCTTCTCATCAGACCTTCTCTTCTCCATGCTGAGCAGCTCCAACTCTCTCAGCCTGAATTCTGAATTCTGTGATGTCTGTGGGTGCAGAAAGGGGACTGCAAACCTCACTCACCTCACACTGCTTCTCTCATCAGACTTTCTCTTCTCCATGCTGAGCAGCCCAAACTCTCTCAGCCTGTCCACTCAGGAGAGGTTCTCCAGCCCTCTTGGTGACCTTCTCTAGACCCACTCCAACAGTTCAATATCCTTGTGCTGGGGGTGCCAGAATGTTCTCATGATCTTGCCCTTCACATCATCTCATTTTCCCACCCCTGTTCCAGCTTTCACCTAGTCCTGGTGTCACGCAGCTTTGCTTTACCCACCCACTTCCCGCCCCTGCAAAGCTGCTTTGTTTTATTTCCAGTGGTTTGTGGAGATACCAAAAATGAGCCCCCAGAGACCTGTTTCTCTGCCAAGACTCTAGAAGAGAAGTCCTGTAGGCATGTCCCATGTTGATGTGCCACAAGCAGAGCTGTTGACCTCCTTAATGAGAGCTAAAATTAGAAATCTGATGAATTTTCTATCGCTGGATAGATCTGGAGATGACTTTCCCACCATGTGCTGTGTGCTGAGGAGAAAACCTTGTCCTCTGCAGCTTGTTTGTTTCTTGTTCTCCAGCTGAAGGTGGTGAGGTTTCAGTTTTCCTGGATGGTCCTGTGGGCTGGGGCATTGGCCTTACCTGCAAGTCACAGGGATGGTTTCCAGAGCCTGAAGTAGTTTGGATGAACAGCAAAGGAGCAGTGGAGATGGACAAAGTGACCACCCAAAACCACAGGACCTCTTCAGGTGTTTTTGATGTCCTAAGTTCCATGACTCTCCAACCAGGATCCGACAAGGAAGTGTCCTGTAGAATAACCAACAACCTGCTCAACACCAGCAGTGAATCCAGAGTCCTCATTTCAGGTGAGTGACCTCCAGGGTCAGTCACTAATGGCACCAGTTGGCAGGTTGAGGTTCCTCATCCTTCTGTTGACCACAGAGTGGTCATGGACACCCAACCAAAGCACAGCTGTTTAGGTGGGTGGGATGATAGAATCTCCATCTTTATGTCTTAGGCTACCTGGGACAGCCAAGGTACATAGAATGCAAGGTTGGAAGTGACCTCAAAGACCATCCAATTCCAAGGTCCAACTAAAGGTCCTCCTCAAGGTCTGACTCAAGGTCTGACTCAAGGTCTGGTTCAAAGTCTGACTCAAGGTCCCACTCTACGTCCCACCAAGATCCCACTCAAGGTTTGACCCAAGGTCCCACTCAAGGTCCAATTCAAGGACTGACTGAAGGTCCAACTCAAGGTCCCACTCAAAGTCTGACTCAAGGTCCAACTCAAGGTCTCACTCAAGGTCCCACTCAAGGTCTGACTCAAGGTCCAACTCAAGGTCTGTCTCAAGTTCCAACTCAAGGTCCCACTCAAGGTCTGTCTCAAGTTCCAACTCAAGGTCCCACTCAAGGTCTGACACAAGTTCTGATTCAAGGTCCCACTCAAGGTCTGACTCAAGGTCCCCCTTAAGGTCTGACTCAAGGTCCCACTCAAGGTCTGACTCAAGGTCCCACTCAAAGTCCCACTCAAGGTCTGACTCAAATTCTGATTCAAGGTCCCAATCAAGGTCTGACTCAAGGCCCCACTCTAGGTCTGACTCAAGGCCCCACTCTAGGTCTGACTCAAGGTCCCACTCAAGGTCCAACTCAAGGTCTGACTCAATGTCCCCCTATCCAATGTGTCCAGCTGCCATCTATATCTGCTGTGGAGATTTGCTCTCCCCCATTCAAGCCCACAGAGGTGGGTAAGGAGCTTTGTGCCTACTTCTTTCCACATTCCAAACCCCTGCAGCCAGAGGTGGGGAGGAGCAAAACAGTTTTGTGCCCCATTCAAACCTGCAGTGGGGCAGGGACTTGAGTGTGCCCTGCCACAGGTATATCTGAACCAGAAATGCAAAGCTGCCTTAGGCACCACCTGAGAGCACTCTACCCCTTTGGAGGAGGAAAGGTTTAGAAGTGCCAAGGGGGAGAACTAAGGCCTTAGGCACAGAGATGTGGTGCTGGGGGACATGTTTCAGCACCAGACATGGTACTGACTCAATGATCTTCGAGGTCTTTTCCAACCAAACTGTCTCCATGATGCCACAAGGCTGCCAGGACACCCAGCATGATGACCTGAGACAGCTGGAGCTCAGTATCTTCTCCTCTCCTTCTCTCTCCCTAACACCACCATGGTTACTCTGAGCTTCAACCTGTGCCACCCTCCAGATACTTTCCCAGACTGGAAACTGGGTAATTTTACTTCCAAAGTGGAGAAGTTTGGCCCTTTGGGTTTTTTTTCATAGAATCACAGAATCATTTTGGCTGGAAGACACCTTCAGGACCATCCAGGCCAACTATGAACCAAGCTCTGCCAGGTCACAACTAAGCCAGGAGCCTCAGCACCATATCAGCAGAGCCCTCCAGTGGTGGAGACTCCACCACTGCCCTCAGCAGCCTGGTCCAGGGCTTCACAATCCTTTTAGAGAAGAAATTAGAATCATAGAATCACAGAATGGTAGGGTTGGGAGGGACCTCAAGGATCATCCAGTTCCAACCCCCTGCCATAGGCAGGGACACCTCCCACTAGTACAGGTCACTCAAGGCCTCCTCCAACCTGGCCTTGAACACCTCCAGGGAGGGAGCAGCCACAACCTCCTTGGGCAACCTGTGCCAGTGCCTCACCACCCTCAGTGTCAAGAACTTCCTCCTAACATCCAGTTTCAATCTCCCCTCTGCCAGTTTAAATCCATTGCCTCTTGTCCTGTCCTTCCAAGACCTTGTAAATTGTTCCTAATGTCCAACATAAACTTCCCCTACTGCAGCTTGAGGCCATTTCTCTTTGTCCTATCACTTGCCCCTTTTGAGAAGAGCCCAACCCCCATCTCATCCCAGCCTCCCCTCAAGAAGTTGTAGAGGTCAATGAGGTCTCCCTTCAGCCTCCTCTTCTGCAGAATAACCTCCCCCAGCTCCCTCAGCTGCTCCTCACCAGTTCTGTTCTCCAGACCCTTCCCCAGCTTCATTGCCCTTCTCTGGACCTGCTCCAGCCCCTCAGTGTCCTTCCTGGGGTGAGGGACCTGAAAGTGAAGGCAGTACTCAAGGTGTGGCCTCAGTAGTGCTGAGTACAGGGGAGCAGTCACTGCCCTGCCCCTCTTGGTCACACCATTGCTGCTCCAGCCCAAGATGCCTCCAGCCTCATGGATGTTTTGAATTTTGGGGTAGACCTGCAACCTTCCCAAGTCCCTCAGGGGTGGTGGAAAGAGACTTTGAAGGATGCATTACAGGAAATAAGATGACCCCAGGTGCATGCATTGTCTGCTGGAGCCTGTCCTGGCTGTTTGACCAACAGTCAGTGAAAATAACTCCCTTTGTGTTGTGCAGGTGACTTCTTCCCTTCCACATCCCCCTGGATGAGAGCCTTCCTTGTGATGTTTCCTCTCAGTGCAGCTGTGGTTGGGTTCGCAGTTTATAAACTAATCCGTGAGTATCTCCACCTGCAGCACTTACACAGATGGTAGGAGCTGGAGGGGACCTCTGGTGAGCATCAGGTCACAGAATCACATAATCAACCAGGTTGGAAGAGAGCTCCAAGCTCATGCAGCCCAACCTATCCCCCAGCCCCATCCAGGGCTATGTGCCGCATCCAGGCTTGGCTTGAACACCTCCAGGGATGGGCACTCCACCACTTCCCTGGGCAGCCCATTCCAGTGCCAATCACTCTCTCTGTCAACAACTTCCTCCTAACATCCAGCCTAGACCTCCCCTGGCACAACTTGAGGCTGTGTCCTCAACTTCTGTTGCTGGTTGCTTGGAAGAAGAACCCAACCCCACCTGGCTACAACCTCCCTTCAGGTAGCTGTAGAGAACAATGAGGTCTGCCCTGAGCCTCCTCTTCCGCAGGCTGCACACCCCCAGCTCCCTCAGCCTCTCCTCACAGGGCTGTGCTCAGCCTCTCCTCACAGAGTTGTCCTCAGCCTCTCCTCACAGGGCTGTCCTCAACCTCTCCTCAGAGCTCTGTCCTCAACCTCTCCTCACAGGACTCTCCCTCAGCCTCTCCTCAGAGCTCTGTCCTCAACCTCTCCTCACAGGACTCTCCCTCAACCTCTCCTCACAGGGTTGTCCTCAGCCTCTCCTCACAGAGCTGTCCTCAACCTCTCCTCACAGGGCTGTCCTCAGCCTCTCCTCACAGGGCTGTCCTCAGCCTCTTCTCACAGGGCTCTCCCTCAACCTCTCCTCACAGGACTCTCCCTCAGCCTCTCCTCACAGGGCTCTCCTCAGCCTCTCCTCATAGTCCAATCTCCCTTCTATAGCAAGGGCACACACAGCAAGTTTGCCCAGGATCCCAGTGCCCAGGTGGGTTTGGGATCTCTTCAGAGACTGCAACTTATTCTGAATTAGTAATCAGCATTAATTGGGATATGCAGGCAAAGATTGCTAATAACTATGAAAGTTGTTTATTGCCATTAAACCTCCCCAGAAAACTTACTCACAGTGTTGGATGGTTTGGATCTTTACACACACAGGGAACAGGCAACCTAAGCCACTTAAGGAACATTAAAGCTGGAAAGTGGTTCCTAGTTTAGAAATTATATTTTCTTTAATTTAATTAATTTTTAAAGCATTTTATCTTCATTCATTTTAATTAATAAAATTTCATTAAATCTATTTATTATTTGGTTCATGTATTAATTTAATTTTCTTATTTGTGTAATTTAATTTATTTATTATTTAATTCCTGTACTGATTTATTTTTTTATTCATGGAATTACCTTTTATTCATGCCATTATTTTCATCCATTTAATTATTTTTTATTAATGTAATTATGTTTTATTAATTTAATTCTTTTTATTAATGTAATTATTTTTATCCATTTAATAATTTTTTGTTCATTTAATAATTCTTTGTTCATGTAATTCTCTTATATTCATTTAATTATTTTTTATCCATGTAACTTTTTTATTCATGTAATTATTTTGTATCCATTTAATTATTTTTTATTAATTATTTTTTGGTCATTTAATTTTGTTTTATTCATGTAATGATTTTTAACCATTTAATTATTTTTAATCATTTAATTATTTTTTATTCATGAAATTAGTTTTAACCATTTAATTCTTTATTATTCATTTAATTATTTTTACCAATTAAATTATTTTTATCAATGTAATTATTTTTTATACATTTAAATATTTATATTCATGTAATTATTTTTATTTCGAAATTATTTTTTATTCATAGAATTATTTTTATCCTTTTCTTTTTTATTACTTTAATTATTTTTTAACAATTTAATTATTTTTATTCATGTAATTATTTTGATTCATGTAATTATTTTGATTCATGTAATTATTTTGATTCATGTAATTATTTGTTATTCATTTAATTACTTTTTATCCATTAAATTCTATTTTATTAATTTAATTAATCTTAAATAATGTAATTCTTTTTTATCAATTTCATTATCTTTTTATTCATGTAATAATTTTTATCCATTTAATTATTTTTATTAATTTGATTTTTTATCAATTTAATTCTTTTTCATTAATGTAATTATTCTTATCCATTTAATCGATTTTTATCCATGTAATTATTTTTATTAATTTAATTTTTATTAATATAAATATTTTATCAATTTAATTTTTTTTTCATTTGTTACTTTTTTTATTCATTTAGTTCTTTTTTATCCATGTAATTATTTTTAATCCCTTTAATTATTTTTTAGTCATGTAATTATTTTTTATTCATTTAATTTTTAAACAAAATATAATTGTTTTTTATTCATTTGTTAATTTTTTTTATTCTTTATATCTGTGGGTGTGATGCTCACCTGCTGAGGTTTTTCTCCCTCATGTTGCTGTTGGATTTAGAAAGAAACTCAGGGCAGGAGAAGGAGAGAGCCAAAAATGCAGAGATGTGCAGTCAGGACTAGAGCATGGGTGGGGGCTGCAGGGGTGTGAGACCACAGAGACCCTTCCCCAGGTACGGCACAGGTCTGAGAGGGCACTTTGTGTGGTCACAGAGATGGGCAAGCAGAGGCCACGGCCTGCTGGAAGAGTGAACTTGTGAGAGATCTGTGATGGGACGTGGGAAAGTTTGAGGTTTTAATTCAATGTGCTCAGAGATTAATATAATCAATATGTATATAATTAATATCTAATATAGGATAATATTATTTACATTATAAAAATATTTAGGACACATCATTAATATCATTAATACAATATAATTAAAACTGGGTTTTGTTGTTTGCTTTTTTTCCAGGCAGCCATTCCCAAGCTCGTGAAGCAGGTGAGTGGGGAAGATTCAATCCCTCATGGAATGGCTTAGGGTGGAAGGAATTGGGCTCTGCTCTGCCCAGACCTCACCTCCAGAAAGACACAGAGCTGTGGAATGAGGCCAGAGGAGGCCACAGAGATGATACCAGGGCTGGAGCAACTCTGCTGTGGGCACAGGCTGAGAGGGCTGGGGGAATGCAGCCTGCAAAGGAGAAGGTTCCAGGGGGAGCTCAGAGCTGCTGCCATTGCCTGAAGGGAGCCTGCAGGAAGGCTGCAGAGGGACTTGGTCTGAGGGCTCTGAGCCAGGCCCAGGAGCAATGATTTGGAGCTGAGACAGAGCAGGGTCAGAGTGGAACTGAGGAAGAAGTTGTGCAGGGTGCTGAGAGCCTGGCACAGGCTCAGGGAGGCTGTGGTTGCCTTCTGCCTGGGGGTTCTCAAGGCCAGACTGGGTGAGGCTTGGAGCAGCTGAGCCTGGCTAAGAGGAGTCCCTGGGCATGGTGAGGAGGTTGGAGGGGATGAGTTCTGAGCTCCCTTCTCTGAGCCGCTGCTGCTTGGGCAGGGAGTTGGATTCATTCCTTCACAGCAGACCTCGTTGTGCACTCACAAACTGGGGTCTCCTCCTGCTGTTTAGGCTCCAACACACAACACAACCAAGGAGTTGACTCACCCAAGAGCTCCTCCAGGCAAAGCCCAAACTGATAAATGTCTAAGCTGAGCTGCCAACCTCAGCTGATGAATCCAACACAAGCTTCTCAATCTGACCCTCTGCCTGCATGTGGAAGTCCTCCTGGCCTCCAGCATTTCTCCAGAAGGGAGGTCACAGAGGGACTCCTTTAGTAAATGGCTCCTGGCCCACAGCTCTGTTTTGATTTGGGTGTTCTGTAGACTCAGAGAAACACAGAACTATTTTTTGGTGGGAGAAGACTATTGACATCATTCAGCTGTGATCTGAATCTCCCAGGGCTGGGTCTAAGCTGTGGTACTCAGCGATGCATCTCTGCAGTAGTGCAACACCTCCAGGCATGGGCATTCAACCACCTTCCCTGGGGAGCTTTTCCCAGTCCTTGAAAACCCTTTCAATGCAGAAATTTCTTCTCATGTCCAAGAAAAACCTTCATTGGGTTATAGAATCACAGAATGGTCTGGGTTGGAGAGGACCACCAAAGCTCAATCAGTCAAACCCTAACCCTAAATCTAACCCTAAACCTAAAACTAACCCTAACCCTAACCATAAAATTAACCCTAACCCTAAGCCTCACCCAAACCCTAATCCTAAATTAATGCTAATTTTAACCCTAAACCTAACCATAAACTTAAACCAAACCTTAACCCTAAACCATACTCTAACCCTAACTGTAACCCTAACCATAATCCTAACCCTAACCCTAACCCTACCCCTAACCCTAATCCTAACCTTAACCCTACCCTAAACCTAACCCTAACCATAACTCCAAACCTACCCTAACCCTAATCCTACCCCTAACCCTAACCCTCAACCTAACCCTAACCCTACCCCTAACCCTAATCCTAACCTTAACCCTACCCTAAACCTAACCCTAACCATAACTCCAATCCTACCCTAACCCTAATCCTACCCTTAACCCTAACTCTACCCCTAACCCTAACCCTACCCCTAACCCTAATCCTAACCCTATCCCTACCCTAAACCTAACCCTAACCTTAACCCTACCCTAACCCTATCCCTACCCTAACCCTAACCCTAACCCTAACCCTAACCCTAACCCTACCCCTAACCCTAACCCTAACCCTACCCTAACCCTAACCCTAACCCTAACCCTACCCTAACCCTAACCCTACCCTAACCCTAACCCTAACCCCAACCCTAACTCCACGCTAACCCTAGGGAGGCTTTCAGACACTGATTTGAGAGAGTGAATAATTAATGTTGCAATTTATTTTCTTTTTTTCAGTAAGACTGAGGCGTGAGAGGACAGCAGGTGAGTGCCCCCTGGGAAATGGTGAGGGCTCAAAAGTCACATCAGAGAGTTGAGGACAACTGAATCATAGAGTCAGTGTGGTAAGGTTGGAAGGGACCTCAAAGGTCATCCAGTTCCAACCCCCTGCCAATTATGGAATGGGATTGGAAGGGATCTCTGGAGGTCATCTTGGAATCATAGACTGGTTTGGGTTGGAAGGGACCTTAAAGGTCATCCAGTTCCAACCCCCTACCAATTATGGAATGGGATTGGAAGGGATCTCTGGAGGTCATCTTGGAATCATAGACTGGTTTGGGTTGGAAGGGACCTTAAAGGTCATCCAGTTCCAACCCCCTGCCAGGCACAGGGACCCCCTAGAAGAGGTTGCTCAAGGCCTCACCTAGTCCAACCTCCCTGCAGTGAGTAGAGTGCCAGGTTGGAAGGGACCCCAAAGATCAACTCCTCCAGGGACATCCCCATCTGGATTGGGTTGCTCAGAACCTCATCCAGCCTCACCTTGACTGTTTCCAGGCCTCCACCACCTCCCTAAAATGCTCACATTGTCCTTTCTGATTAGGAAGTGCTGACCCCTCCCTGGGTAGCCTGATGTAGAGTAAACCACTCTGGATGATTCCCTGATGCTCAGAGTGATGAAGAGGCAGAACCAGCATGGCCTCTATGATGGTACCATAGAGGTAGAGCACAGCCATGCTGTGACTGCTCTGAAGTGCTCTGCCCAGGACTCTGCTCCTTTTTCCTCATGGCTGGACCACAGCAATCCACCTGCCCTGGTCTGCTGCTGCTCCTGTTCTAAGCCTCTCAGAACTTTCAGCATTGTTAAGCTAAAATCAAACAGAGTCAGAGAATCACAGAATTGTTCTGGCTGGAAGAGACCTTCAGGATCACCAAATTCCAACCATTAGCCCAGCACTGCCAGGTCACCACTAAACCATGACCCTCAGCATCACATCCATAAGTCTTTTAAGTCCTGGGCCAGTTCTTGACAACCCATTTGGGGAAGAAATCATAGAATCATAGAATCACAGAATCATAGAGTGGGAAGTTTGGAAGAGACCTCAAGTATCATCCAGTTCTAACCCCTGCCATAGGCAGGGACACCTCCCACCAGTACAGGTCACTCAAGGCCTCCTCCAACCTGGCCTTGAACACCTCCAGGGAGGGAGTAGCCACAACCCCCCTGGGCAACCTGTGCCAGTCTCTCACCACCCTCACTGCAAACAACTTCCTCCTGACATCCAGTTTCAATCTCCCCTCTGACACTCCAAACCCATTCCCCTTGTCCTGCCATTCCCAGACCTTCTCAATAGTCCCTCCCCAGCCTTCCTGCAGCCCCCTTCAGACCCTGCAAGGCCACTCCAAGCTCTTCTGGAAGCCTTCTCCTCTCCAGGCTGCAGAGCCCCAACTCTCTCAGCCTGTCCTCACAGCAGAGCTGCTGCAACCCTCTCAGCATCTTGGTGGCCTCCTTGGGACTGGCTCCAACACTTCCATGGCCTTCCTGTGCTGGGGGCTCCAGAACTGCACCCAGGACTGCAGGTGGGGTCTGAGGAGGGTAGAGTAAAGGGGAGGTCTGAAGGAGGGAGGTCTCATGGTCTGGAGGAGATCAATTACCTCATTTGGGCTTTCCCCTCCTCAGTGAGATTCCATCTACTGAAATTTCTAGAATAACAGAGACCTCAGGGTCTACCTCAGGGCCTTGCCTTTGCAGTCAGGTGGGAAGAGCAGGAGCACTGAGGGAGAAATCAGATTCAAACTGTGTGAAACATTTCTCATTGGGAAGAACATTTGGGAGGCTGCTGTGAGGTCCTTTCCAACCCCCATCGCTCTGTGAGGTGGGGATGGATGTCCTGCATTGACTTCATGGTCAGTGGGATCTAGAAAGGGCTCAGTGGAGACCTACAGAGCAGCTGGGTGTGATAAGAGGCCAATGGGATGAGACTGAACAAAGCTTAGTGCAGGGACCACAGCAACTCCAAGCAGTGCTACAGCCTGGGGACAAAGTGGCTGGAGAGCAGCCAGACAGAGAGGGACCTGGGTGTGCTGGTTGGCAGCAGCTGAAGATGAGGCAGCAGTGTGCCCAGGTGGGCAGCAGAGCCAATGGTATCCTGCCCTCGGTCAGGAGCAGTGTGGGCAGCAGTAGCAGGGAGGTTCTTGTGCCCCTGTGCTCAGCACTGCTCAGGCCACACCTTGAGAGCTGTGTCCAGTTCTGTGCCCCTCAATTCAAGAGAGATGTGGAGGTGCTGGAAGGTGCCCAGAGAAGGGTACCAAGGCTGGTGAGGGGGCACAGCCCTGTGAGGAGAGGCTGAGGGAGCTGAGGGTGTGCAGCCTGCAGAAGAGGAGGCTCAGGGCAGAGCTCATTGCTCTCTGCAGCTACCTGAAGGGAGGTTGTGGACAGGTGGGGTTGGACTCTGCTGCCAGGCACCCAGGGACAGAATGAGGGCACACAGGCTCAAGCTTTGCCAGGGCAGGTTCAGGCTGGATGTTCAGAGGAAGCTGTTGGCAGAGAGCTGCCCAGGGAGGGTGGAGTGCCCATCCCTGGAGGTGTTCAAGCCAAGCCTGGATGGGGCACTTTGTGCCATGGTCTGGTTGATTGGATAGGGCTGGGGGATAGGTTGGGCTGGGTGAGCTTGGAGGTCTCTTCCAGCCTGGTTGATTCTCTGATTCTTTGATTCTCTGACTGCTACAGACAGCTAAATGTGCTCAGGTGAAGGTCATCTCGTCTTTCAAGGAGGTTAAGGTCACCTCCACAGTCATGGCTCAGTTTACCTCTTTGTTTACCTAACTCTGTGACTCTCTCTGTGGGTTCAGCACTTTTTTGCCTCACCAAACAGAAGAATTTGGACAGGGGAGGGTCCTATGTGAAGAAAAAAAAGGAAACAAAAGTGTTCAAGAAAACACCATAGAATGGTTTAGGTTGGAAGGGACCTCAAAGCTCAACCAGTTCCAAACCCCCTGCCATAGGCAGGGACATGTCCCACTAGTACAGGTCACTCAAGGTCCTCATCCAACCTGGCCTTGAACACCTCCAGGGAGGTTGTGGAGCACAGAAGACCTCCAGGGAGGTTGTGGAGCACAAAATCACCCAAGGTGATCTTTGATCTTTGATCACGTTGGGTGATTCTGTGACTCACAACCTCCCTGGGCAACCTGTGCCAGTGTCTCCCCACCCTCAACCTATGAAGAACTCCACTTTTTGACTCTTTTTTGACTCTTGACTCTTTTTTTGACTTTTCATAACTCCACTCTTTGACTCTGATGCTGGAAGTGGTGCACTAATAAGAATCTCTTTGTTTCTTCCAGAGAAATCTGCTTTGGAGGAGGAATTGGGTAAGAAAACAAATTCCCTCTTGCCCTTGGGGGATGATTTCCATCCCCAAAAGAGGAAACCACAGAGTGACAGAATGGTTGGAAAGGACTCCTGGAGATCACTGAGTTCAATGTCTTTGCCAAGGCAGAGAGGAGGTCACACAGGAGCACATCCAGGTGGGTTTGAACAATCCCAGAGATGAAGATGCTGCCACCTCTCAGGGCAGCCTGCTCCTGGGTTCCACCACCCTTAAGTTAAAGAGTTCCTCCTCGTGGTCAGATGGAACTTCTGATGTTCAAGCTGGTGCCCTTTACCCCTTGTCCCATCACTGGCCACAACTTGGTCCCACCCTTCTCCCACTCATCCTTGAAATATTGATCAGCATTGATCAGATTCCTTCCTCAGGTTGCTCTTCTCCAGGCTCAGAAGCCCAGATTTCCTCTCAGCATTTCCATTGGGCTCACAAAGAAAGACTGAAGGGACTGGAGGCCTTTTAGTCTGGGAAAGAGCATCCTGAGGTGGGATCTCATCACTGCTGATCAGTGCCTCAAGGGTTGGTATCAGGAGGATGAGACCACTGGTGCCCAGTGACAGGGCAAAGGGGAACAGATAGAAACTTGAACACAGGAACTGCTTTACTCTTTTACCCTTTGCTCTGCTCTCCTCAGACCCCACCTGCAGTCCTGGGTGCAGTTGTGGAGCCCCCAGCACAGGAAGGACATAGAAGTGTTGGAGCCAGTGCAGAGGAGGCCACCAAGATGCTGAGAGGGCTGCAGCAGCTCTGCTGTGAGGACAGGCTGAGAGAGTTGGGGCTGTGCAGCCTGGAGAGGAGAAGGTTGCCAGGAGAGCTTGGAGTGGCCTTGCAGGATCTGAAGGGGGCTGCAGGAAGGTTGGGGAGGGACTATTGACAAGGGCTTGGAATGAGAGGAGGAGGAGGAAAGGGTTTGAAGTGTCAGAGGGGAGATTGCAAATGGATGTTAGGGGGAAGTTGTTTGTAGTGAGAGTGGTGAGACACTGGCACAGGTTGGAGGTGAGACACTGGCACAGGTTGGG
>VWZE01010662.1:16579-29141 GCA_013396675.1 Eubucco bourcierii
GCTGCAGCAGCTCTGCTGTGAGGACAGACTGAGAGTTTGGGCTCTGCAGCCTGGAGAAGAGAAGGCTTCCAGGAGACCTTAGAGTAGCCTTCCAGTAACTGAAGTGGGCTACAGGAAGGCTGGGGAGGGACTATTGACAAGGTCTTGCAATGCTAGAACAAGGGTAAATGGGTTTGAAGTGGCAGAGGGGAGATTTAGACTGGATGTTAGGAGGAAGTTCTTTACAGTGAGGGTGGTGAGACACTGGCACAGGTTGCCCAGGGAGGTTGTGGCTGCTCCCTGCCTGGAGGTGTTCAAGGCCAGGTTGGAGGAGGCCTTGAGTGACCTGTGCTAGTGGGAGGTGTCCCTGCCTATGGCAGGGGGTTGGAACTGGATGATCCTTGAGGTCCCTTCCAACCTTATTCTATGATTCTATGATTCTATGATTAATCCAATCAGCGTAATGAAATGTCTCCATTACACTCAAAGACCTCTACTTAGCATACACAGATTATGATTTATCTGTGAGTAAAGTTGGCCTTTTCCTGCAAGAAATGATCTCAAACATGCAGAAGTGTTAATTATGCTGTACTCAGTGTATGATTTAATTGCATGGGTTAAATCACTTTGTAATGGATTTCTTCTGTTGAATGTTCTTTTTTAGGTTTGGATCTTACAAAGATGGACATAATTATGAGCACATTCATCATTTCCATATGAGCACTCCTAAATATTTTAAACAAGGAAATTAGAATGAGAACATTCCATATTGTTGGGACCAACAAGAAAGGTTTGTTGCCTGAAACTGAACTGGCAGCTATAAAGATGATGTTGTTTGAGGATGAGCGAGTCCAACGCTGCGTAACACTGCTAGTGTCTGGTGGATCTTTTCTTTAATGAGTTTGCCCTCACTGAGAGAGACAACAGATACCTGCATTTTGGTAAACTGCAATCTACCTGGGCCTGATACCTGCTTTGTACACAGCAAAACAAGGTGTGAAACTCACTTTGGCAATAACTTCAGCTTTTGGGAAGGTGTGCTATACTGTGCTGTTTGAGAGTTGAATGCATCTATCCACCTTTCCTTTTGACCCCTTTCCTCTCCTGGGAGATTATTGGAACAATCACCAGCAAAGATTTCAGATGACTTCCACATGTTTTTGATGACTGAGGCAAAGCCAAATAATGTGGTAGTGTAGGGAATCTGTTGATAAATGCTGCACTTTGTAGTCCTGCTGCTATCGCAATAAAAACCTTGGCCTTGGGTGTTTCAAAATAGGAATGGGAGTGGTGTGGGTTTTAATTGGGAAATGTGCAGTAACTATGTGTTTGAAGTTTGACCTATGGAAAATTTACATTCCACATTTTAGACTTAAATGAGTTTTATGAGAACAACTGGCAGATTATTGATGTTCACAATATTGAAGAAAAAAAAATACTTTCTTTTTTTTTTTTTTTAACAGGACATTAGACACTGCAACTACTTATTCAAAGGGAAAAGTACCTCTGAGTACTTATTGTTATGAGATACTTCTCTGAACAGACTGCAGAGAATTAAAAACAATCACAGAATGTTAGGGTTTGGAAGGCACCTCCAGAGAACATCAAGTCCAGCCCCACTGCCAAAGCAGGATCATCTAGGGCAGGTCACACAGAAACATCCAGATGGGTTTGGAAAGTCCCCAGAGAAGCAGAATCTCTCTGCACAGTCTGCTGCAGGGCTCTGTCACTCTCACAGTAAAAAAAGCTTTTTCTGATCTTGAAATCAACACAATAAAGTTTCTGAGAAGGCAGAATTTTCTTTTCTTTTAAATGGGCTGTAATTCCAAACCAAACCAAACCAAACCAAACCAAACCAAACCAAACCAAACCAAACCAAACCAAACCAAACCAAACCAAACCTAACCTTTGCTAGCACTACACTTTAGTGGGACTAAACAGAAGTGGGGCTTTTGTTTTTTGACCTGGGCAGTGAATTGCCTGCTGTCTAACACAGATGTAATGTAATGTTGTGGTTTTGGTTTCTTGGCAATGCCTTTTACATTTAGCTCCTGATCTTTCAGTGTATGTGCAGAGGTTCCCTTAAACAGTGAGGACATTTTCAGTGATGTCCTAAGGAAGTTTCATGCTTGTGAGAAATGTGTTGGGTGATTTGCAACATGATAATTTTTTTTTTCCCTCTGTTCAAGGATGATTAAAGGAGTGGAACATGTTCCTTGTGAAGAAAGGCTGAGGGAGCTGGGGCTCTTTAGTTTGGAGAGGAGGAGCCTGAGGGGTGATCTCATATCAATAATGTGCAGGGTGAGTGCCAAGAGACTGGAGCCAAGCACTGCTTGGTGATGCCCAATGTCAGGACAAGGGGCAATGGATGGAAACTGAGGCATAGGAAGTGCCATGGAAACATGAAGAAATTTTTTTCCCTGTGAGTGTGACAGAACCCTGGAACAGGCTGCCCAGGAGGGTTATGGAGTGTCCTTCTTTGGAGATATTCAAGACTTGCCTAGATGCATTCCTGTGTGATCTGCTATAGGGGCTTGGACTGGATGATCTTTGGAGGTCCCTTCCAGCCCCCAACATTCTGTGATTCTGTGATTTGACCCTCTCAACTTGGAAACTACATTTGTGCTGTTGGTATTTAGCACTGTGTGGCTTCCCAGTAACACAGCATAATTGAAAGGAATAGGACACACTGCAGAAAGGAGGGTGGGATTTCTCTTCCTGTAATTCTCCACCATGTGCTTTTGAGAGCAGCTTGAGCCTATTCAGTTTTGTTGCTCCGCTTTGTAAGCAACTACAGGGTGCATCTTTATCCAAGTGTTCTGTGGAGTCAGGTAACTGCTGCCATCACTGAGCTTGTTATCACAGTATCACCAAAGCTGGAAGAGACCTCAAAGCTCATCAAGTCCAACCTGATACCACAGCCCTCAAGACCAGACCATGGCACCAAGTGCCACGTCCAAACCTGCCTTGAACACCTCCAGGGACGCTGACTCCACCACCACCCTGGGCAGCCCATTCCAGCAGGCAATGACTCTCTCAGTCAAGAACTTTCTCCTCACCTCCAGCCTAAACTTCCCCTGGCACAGCTTGAGACTGTGTCCTCTTGTTCTGGTGCTGCTTGCCTGAGAGAAGAAAGCAACCTCCTCCTGGCTACAACCACCCTTCAGGTAGCTGTAGACAGCAAGAAGGTCTCCCCTGAGCCTCCTCTTCTCCAGGCTAAACAATCCCAGCTCCCTCAGCCTCTCTTCATAAGGCTTGTGCTGGAGGCCTCTCCCCAGCCTCGTTGCCCTTCTCTGGACACATTCAAGTACCTCAGTGTTGCTTCATCCTGGTCACCTATCCTTTGCTCCCTTGTTTTTAGGACTTACTTTGTGAGAGTGAGACACTACATTGATCTTCCTGAACAGAGGATATCAGAAAGGCACTTCAGGAATACATAACTACTATGATTTCATCTCAGATGGTCTTAGAAAGCCTGACTTTATAAGTTACAATTAACCAGCCATTGCTGAACTCATTTACTTCTCACCTAAATGTTGTGTTTACAAGCCCAGGGAAGTCTGATTAAACATTCCAGTTTAAACATCCTTTAGGTAGGATTTGAAATCCTTTTGTTCTCTGACTCTCCAGCAGGACAGAATAAATTAACTTTCAGAATGATGGGAGTGACTTTCTTACACCTTCAGCACTGCCTTCTTTTTGAGACACTGGCACAGGTTGCCCAGGGAGGTTGTGGCTGCTCCCTCCCTGGAGGTGTTCAAGGCCAGATTGGAGGAGGCCTTGAGTGCCCTGTGCTAGTGGGAGGTGTCCCTGCCTATGGCAGGGGGTTGGAACTGGACGATCTTTGAGGTCCCTTCCAACCTTACCATTCTATGATTCTATGATTCTTCTGCAGACACAAGTGGCCTCTGTCTGTACCATCTCCCAGCCTGCAACAGCAGCTGGCTCTAGCATCAACATTGCACAACAGCTCTGAGTATCCTGACTTCTTTGCTGCATGCCCTCAGGCTACCTCCGACACATCCAGCCACGGCTTTACCTTTTCATAGCCTGTACAAAATATAACATTGTCTTGCCACATTGCTTCACATTCTTCCCAGGCTGCTTCTGCAAATACCTTGTTGTGGGAGCAGTTTATTCATGTGAGGTGCAGGAAACAGAAAGGGCATGAAAACTTCTTTTTTAACAACTGAAAAAAGGAATTGGGGTATTTATCAAGAGTTTGGACACTAGAACGTGACTTTCAGAACAGATCAGTCTAGATATTGTGCCTGTAATCTTCAAAGCGTACTTGGATGGATTTTAACAGGATTTGGAAATGCTCAGCCCATTAGAAATGTTCACATAGATGTTGACAAAATCTAGAGGTTGAATATTCTCCTAAGTAGCTTGTGGCTACTCAGTTTTGGGCTCCCCAGTTGAAGAGGCACAAGGATCTGCTGGAGAGAGTCCAAGGGAGGGCTGTGTGGATGATGAGGGGACTGAGCACTGCCTGGTGAGGAGAGGCTGAGGGACCTGGGGCTGCTTAGTCTGGAGAAGAGAAGACTGAGAGGGGATTTAATAAATGTTTATAAATCTTTGAGGGCTGAGGGTCAGGAGAGGGGGGACAGACTCTGCTCACTGCTGCCTGGGATAGGACAAGGAGCAATGGATGGAAGCTGCAGCACAGGAGGTTCCAGCTCAACACAAGGGGGAACTTCTTTATGGTAAGGGTCCCAGAGCCCTGGCACAGGCTGCCCAGAGAGGCTGTGGAGTCTCCTTCTCTGGAGCCTTTCAAGGCCTGTCTGGATGTGTTCCTGTGTGCCCTGAGCTGGATTGTCTGGTCCTGCTCTGGTAAGGGGGTTGGACTGGATGATCTCTTTGGGTCCCTTCCAACCTGTGAGCCTGACTTCATGTTACTGGATCTGTACCTCATAATGCCCAATATCAGAAGGCTATGCTTGCAAGTACAATGAGCAGAAAGTGCTTCTTGCCATTTGCATTCTATTGTCAGACTGACTAAGAAAACCTTTGGCCATGAAGTATGGATACTGCTTCTCTTGCTCTGCTTAGAAGCTACAACTGCACTTTTTGTCCTTGAAGCTGCACTCTGATCTAAGTCCCTTTGTCTGGCTGCTTTAGAAAACTGTACAGTACATCTCTCAGCTGCAATCACTGTGTTTTAAACTACGAAATAAATGTGCTAGAACAGGTCCTGCTGCAGGGCTGTGTGACTAATCTTGCTGTTTTCTAATCCTAATGTCTTCATCTCAGTTTCCACAGGGCACCATGTTATGAAAGAAAAACTCTGTGGATGTCTTTATGCATCCAGAGAGAGCATGAGAAGATAAAATGTATAAAACAGACATTATTTTTTAAAGGTTTGAACATTTTCTAGCAACAAAATGAGTAGATTATATGCATTTTAGTTGTAAATAATATGTATTCTTAATTTCATCCTCTCTGACATTCTGTGCAGGTCAGTTGAAGTTTCTAGGAATATACAGGAGGAGAGCAGTGCATCAGGAGCTTCCCAGTGTGTACCTCAGAGGAAGAAAGAAGGACAGTGAGGGTGGTGAGGCACTGGCACAGGTTGCCCAGGGAGGTTGTGGCTGCTCCCTCCATGGAGGTGTCCAAGGCCAGGTTGGAGGAGGCCTTGAGTGACCTGTACTAGTGGGAGGTGTCCCTGCCTATGGCAGGGGGTTGGAACTAGATGATCCTTGAGGTCCCTTCCAACCTTACCATTCTATGATTCTATGACTCAATAACATTTAAGAGAACTACTTCTGGCAGTAATTGTACTGGATTCCTCAGCAGGGTGGAGATTGAAATCTCCTTCTCCATATGTTCCTGCTTTGGGACCTTGACATGGGGATTTGCTGTGGGTATTGTAAGCCTGGCTTCAGGACAGTGGCTCTGGTGTTGTCACTGAAACTTGGGAACTGCAGTTCAAACTCTTGGGTCACAGATGCCCTGAAATGGTAATTTCTCCCTTTCAAAAATGGTGTCACAGCTAGAAGCTTATTGAACAGAAGTTGGGCACAGCCTTTGGCTTTGAACTGGAGTTGATGGTACTGAAACAAGCTGGGTGCAGCTTAAGCATGCAGGGGACCAGCTCCCATGTGTCTCAGTGAAACAGAACACTGAAAATGCTCACAGTCTTTTATAGCCAGTGAGGAAGTGTCACAGCCTCAGACAAAGGTGCTGATTATTTTGATGCACCTCCAGGCTGCAGGCAGAAACTCTGAGTGCTTAAATCTCCTAAAATCTCTTAAGCTTGGCCACTTAATTCCTAATTAGGAAGTAAGTCTGGGTTAGTTTTTTTTTTTTCCTAAGTTTCAAACAAGCTGAAAAAAAAAATCATTCTAATCCAATACAAGCATTTAAATGTGAGCTACCAATGTGTTCTTGCCAGAGAGAGTGATTGGCATTGGAATGGGCTTCCCAGGGAGGTGGTGGAGTGCCCATCCCTGGAGGTGTTGAAGCAAAGCCTGGCTGGGGCACTTAGTGCCATGGTCTGGTTGGTTGGCTAGGGCTGGGTGCTAGGTTGGGCTGGGTGAGCTTGGAGCTCTCTTCCAACCTGCCTGATTCTATGATTCTATGAACAGCCCTCAAACATTTTTAAAACTCATATATGCAAAATGACATCAGTTTGCAGGGTGTTACAATAAGATCCTTGGGGTCAAAGCCATGACCTTGAGCCAGCAATGTGCTCTTGTGGCTAAGAAGGCTAATGCCATTCTGAGGTGTATTAGAAGGGCTGTGGTTAGTAGGTCAAGAGAGGTTCTCTGCATCTGGTATATTGTGTCCAGTTCTGGGCCCCTTGGTTCAAGAAGGACCTCAGGGAACTGCTTGAAAGAGTCCAGCACAAAAATGATGGAGTGGAAGATCTTTATGAGGAGAGCCTAAGGGAACTGGGGCTCTGCTGCTTGGAGAGGACTGAGGGATGACCTCATGAATGTTTATCAATGTGTGCCAATATGTGCCAGCGAGGTGAGTGCCAGGAGACTGGAGCCAGGCTCTGCTGGTTGATGCCCAGTGACAGGACAAGGCAATGGGTGGGAGCTGAGGCATAGGAAGTTCCATGGAAACGTGAGGAGGATTTTTTACCCTGTGAGGGTGACAGAACACTAGAACAGGCTGCCCAGGGGGGCTGTGGAGTCTCCTTCTCTGGACATATTCAAGACCTGCCTGGATGTGTTCCTGTGTGATCTGGTATAGATGATACTGCTCTGGCAGGGGGATTGGACTGGATGAGCTTTGGAGGTCTCTTCCAGCTCCTAACGTTCTGTGATTGTGTGATATGTCTGTGGAACAAGTGTACTGCAACAAACCTTTTTATTGCAACAAGGAGCATAGCATGAATCCGTGGAACAGAGCAGTTAGAAGGAGCGGAATTGGAGGCGGAGCGTTTTGAAAGCAGTGATAGAATCTGCAGCTGCTTCTTCCTGCCACCTGAGGTCCTCTTTTATCCCTGATCAGGACTTTTCTACTGATACCAGGCAAGAATAGCTCACAGTTGAGGTGTTTCATTGAAACTCTGAGGGTGAAAGAGAAAATCTTTTCCAGAAACCTTACATAAAGCTCTTTGTATTGACTTGGGTATCAGTTACATTTTCATACCTACAGATGATTCAGAACTGTGATTGGTGAGCTTCTAGTAGACAATTTGTTTTCTTACAATGTCCTGTGCTGTGCTTTGCTGATGTTTTTATCTGCTTTGCTAATGCTTGGCAAATTCTGCTTTGCTCATGGTTTTGTTTTCAAGACAATTTTCTTTCCCCTGTGACTTGTAGAATGCATAACGGCTTTTGATGCCTAAAATTAACTTTCAAGCTCATTTCTAAGCAAAGCAATATCAGGGGTTTGGAGCACCTCTGCTACAAGGACAGGCTGAGGGAGCTGGGCTTGTTCAGCCTGGAGAAGAGAAGGCTCCAGAGAGACCTGGATACAGGAAACTGGAGACAGAACAAGGGGGAATGGCTTCAAGCTGAGACTGGGGAGGTTTAGATTGGACGTTAGGAAGAAGTTTTTACAGAGAGAGTGGTCAGGGACTGCAATGAGCTGCCCAGAGAGGTGGTGGAGTCATTGACCCTGGATGTATATAAGGGTCGTTTGGATGTGGTACTTAGGGATATGGTTTAGGCACCTTGCAGAGTAGGGTTCTAGGTTGCACTTGGTGATCCTGAGGGGCTTTGCCAATTTGGATGTTTCTGTGACCTAACAGCAGCCTGCGAGTACGTGAAGAGGGCTACAAGAAGGCTGGAAAGAGACTGTTTACAAAGCCTGCAGTGACAGGATGAAGGTAATGTCTTCAAACTAGAGAAAAGGTAGATTTAGATTGGATGTTAGGAAAAAGTTCTGCACCATGAGGGTAGTGGAAGACTGCAACAGGTTGCCCAGGAAGGTGGTTGTGGTCCCATCCCTTTAAGATACTCAAGGTGAGGCTGGACAGGGCTGTGGACAACCTGATCTAGCTGAGGATGTCCCTGCTGAGTGCAGAGGGGGTTGGACTGGATGAGCTTTGGAGCTCCCTTCCAACCCAGCCCATTCTGTGATGAAGCTATTTGAGAGATGCAGTGGCTCTGGCAATTTAGAAGGTGATACCCTTTGGGAAAAGGGAGGATTCTGTCTCTCAAAGTATGGTTTTTTATGTTTCTGATAGTGAAGAAGAGAAAACTAAGTCAGTGGCTCCTCTTTCTCATGGTAGCCAGTGTTTTTCAGCATCTACCTATGGTGCTCATGAGAGCATTTGCATATGCATGTAATAAGACATATCAGGATATTCATTGGGCTGGGAAAACAAATAAATCATCAGAGCCAAAAGAAGTGTTGAGGCTTGGGGTGGGTTTTTTTGCTCATTTTGGGGTTTTCTGCATTTTAGGGGGATTGGGGGCAGCCTTGCTCTTTGCTGTCTAACTGTCCAAATGGCTGCACTGCCACAGAAGGAAGGATTCTGGGAGGACTAAGATGAAGAGGTTAATGCTGACTTAAACAGTCTCTGTCCTTGAGGCAGTGATCTGATTCACCTGCTCTATGTAAAATGAAGTATTTCAATGGTTTGTTAACTGAGGCTTCAGAAAGAAACTAGAAGTGTGGTTTTATACCATCTGCCAGCCTGGAGACTTGTAAAATGCTTTCCAACTAGTGGTAAGAAAGCCTTGAGGTTGGAGCAGAGGTGCATGTTGGAGTTGGCCTTGTTCTCATGGGGCAGACCTTTTCTGGCTGAGGCAGACATTCCCTCCTTGAGCAGGCAGAAGCAGGAAACAAAGTCTCTTTTGTGTTTCCCTATGGATTTCTTTGCAAATCTGGTTTTTACAGGTCAGGGATTATTCCTGTGCATTCAGGTCTTCAGAAATACTTTGAATTTCTGTTTGTTGAAGCTACACTATTGTGTGCCTTATGGATAGCAGGAGATATGGAAGTTGTAGTCTAAGGAGAGGTTTCTACAACCAAGGAGCAGCTTTCATTTTAGACTAACATAAGTGAAGGGAAAAAATGCACAAAGCTTCCTGACTTCAGATACAATCAGACAGGATTTTCCTGTGCTACCTTTCTGCAGGTCTGTATCAGTTTACAGCTAAGTAAGGCTTAGAAGATTTCTCTTTGAGTACTTTGTTCTTCTGAGCTTGAGGTCTATGTGCTTGTTATGACCAATGAGAACAAACAGGCACTCCTAAAGGAGTATTACAGATTGCCTTGGGTTGGAAGGGACCCTTAAAAGTCATCTTGTCCAGCCTCTCTTGCAGTCAGCAGGGACACCTCCAACTAGATCAGGCTGCTCAAGAACCACATCAAGTCTGATCGTGAATGTCTCCAGGGATGGGGCAGCAACTGGGCAGCCTGTTACAGTGTTTTAGCACTCTCATTGTGCAGAACTACCTCCTGATGTCCAGCCTAAATCTCCCCTGCTCCACTCTCAAAACATTGTCCCTTGTCCTATTGTTACAAGCCCTTCTAAACAGCCTTCGCTTCAGATACTGAAAAGTAGCTCTAAGGTCTCCCCAGAGACTTCTCCTCTGCAGCCCAAATTCTTTCAACCTGTCTTCACAGGTGAGGTGCTCCAGCCCTCTGATCATCTCAGTGGCCCTTCTCTGGATCTACTCCAGCAGGTCCATTTCTCTCTTCTGTTGGGTCCCTCAGAGCTGGGCACAGCACTCCAGGCAGGTCTCAGCAGAGGAGAGTGGAGGGTCAGAGTCACCTCTCTTGACCTGCTGGGCACACTACTTTTGATGCAGCCTAGGATACCATTTGCCTTCTGGGCTGAAAATGCACACTGTTGCCTCATGTCCAATTTCTCATCCACCAGCAGCCTCAAGTCCTTTTCTGCAGGGCTGCTCTCAATTTCATCATCCCCCAGCCTGTAAAGATAGGTTGGGTTGCCCCAACCTAGCTGCAGGACCTTATACTGTGCCTTATTTAACCTCATGAGATTGAACTCAGCTCACACCTCCAACCTGTCCAGGTCCCTCTGGATGGCATCCATCCCACCCTTCAGTCTTATCAACCACACTGCTCAGCTTGGTATCATCTGCAAACCTGCTGAGGGTGCCTCAATCTTGCTGACAAGTATCACTGGTGAAGAAGTTGAACAACACTGGTCCCACTACAGACCCTTGTGGGACACCACTTGTCACCTGTCTTTATCTGGCCATCGAGCCATTGACCACTACCCTTTGGATGTGATCATCCCACCAATTCCTTATCCACTGGACAGTCCACCCACAAAATCCATATCTCTCCTGCTTGGAGAGAAGGATGTTGTGTGGGACTGTGTCAAAGGCTTTACAGAAGTCCAGACAGATGACATCTGTTGGTCCTCCCCCATCTGCTGATGTACTTACACCACTGTAGAAAGCCACAAGGTTGGTCAGGCAGGACTTGCCCTTGGTAAAGCCATGCTGGGTATCTCAAATCACTTCCCTGTCCTCCCTGTGTTCCAGTTTTGCTTTCAGCAGGATCTGTTCCATGTTCTCCCCAGGCACAGAGGTGAGGCTGACAAGATGATAATTTCCAGGGTCCTCTTTTTTACCCTTTTTAAAAGTGGGTGCCATGTTTCCCTTTTTCCAGTCTCCAGGAACTTCACCTGGCTTCCAGGACTTTTCAGATATCAGAAAGTGGCTTGGCAGCTACATCAGCCAATTCCTGAAGAACTCTGGAATTCATCTCATCGTGTCACAAAGATGATTTATAGATGTTGAAGTTCCTCAGATGGTCCTGAACTTGATCTTCCTTTAGGGTGGGATTTTACCCCACTGGTCTGCACTTAGTGATCCATCAACTCAGGAGAAGGGTGGAGCAAGACTGCCAGTGAAGACTGAGGCAAAAAATGTGTTGAGTACCTCAGCCTTCTCCTTGTCTGATGAGTTAGAATAGATCAGATGAATTGCAACTCGGTGGGTATGGCAGCTTGGGATGACATGCACAGATGTGAATGTCTGGCATGTGAGACTGGGGAACTACCCAAGAAGTGAAGGCTGCTTTATTCCATATAATAACAACTTTTTAAAGCTTCTTTTCTTTTCTTTTTTTTTAAAGGTAGTAGAGTAAAATACACAGTTGCTAAAGTAAAGATAGTGCAAGCAGGAAAACATCAGGGACAGAGAAAGTTCTACAGAAGTAATTTCAAGGAGTTAATAAGTGCAAACTTCAAATTAAAGGATGTCATATTGCTCTGACATGGTTTTAGTGACTGACTTAATAAGGCAGAACTCATTTTCTTATGGACTCCATCTTCTCTGCAAAGCAGGCAGTTGAAAAACATAAGCTGTTGCTCTGCAAAATGAATCAGCTGCACTTGCACATTCTCACTGGTTCACTGAGTAAGGGAGAGGTCATAAAAAGCTCCAGCCCAGGTGTGTGATCAGTTAATTCAGGACTGTATGCTAATACATTGCTCCAAAGGGACAATTACCTTAAACCCAGCACTTACTCATTTCTGTAGTCCTTGACTTCCCTTTATCTTAACCTCTTAGAGGAAAGGTTTTTTAATGCGTAATTTCTGGTTTACTAATCTGCCACTGAGCACAGGCAGCGCTGTAGCAGTCTCTTCTCATCTGTGTTCCAACACCGAGGAGAGCAAGGGAAGGCTGTTCTGCCTGAAAGGACACAAGATGAAGAGCTCACGTGCTAAGCAGCAAAAACCTTCAAAGCCTACTCCAGCTCAGGAAAGGGAAGTACTGCGAAGGGAATGAAAGGAGAGTGGCTCCACGTACCACATTTCTAGGAGCAGGATCAGGAACTACAGCAAGTGATCTTCTACCTGCAAGGAGCAGCTGTTAGCCACCATGTCTCCCTCTGCCTCACTGCTGCTGCTTTAACATTGACCTAATACCTCATTGTGTTCAGCTGGTGCTAACAGGCTGCCATTTTCTCCTTCAGAGGAGGGAGGGAGGAGAAACAAATCTCACTAAACTAGTTGATTTGGCTGTACTGAAGCCAGGTTCACAAAGAAAGGAAGGATTTGCCAGTCCAGAAATCTTCCATCCCAAGATCCAGCAACCTACTCCACCTACCCTGGGGCAGAACAACACTCATCCGAGTAGGACAGGTACGAGGTTTGCAAGTCTTTCAGTGTAGAGGCCTGGGCTTATTATCCCGGGGG
>VWZE01010663.1:0-65150 GCA_013396675.1 Eubucco bourcierii
TACCATTCTATGATTCTATGATTCTATAAATGTTAAGTGTTACCATAATGCAGCACTTAATATTAGAGAAAAATGGAACATAATTCTTAAGAACGTTCCAGAGTTTCCACAGCTACACACCATTTCTCTGCTCTTAGCCTCATCTGCACTGTGCCTTCAGCGTGCCCATTGTACCCACAGTGAGCATAGGACAGAATAGTTATCTTAGAACCCTACATTATGGAAATGTTCTGGGGTAGTGATCTTCAGAGTAAGCCAAAGCAGACTGTCTGGGTTTGTCTACTATTTATCTCTTGAACTATCTAAGGAAGTACTTTTTGTCTTCAGCAGAAGCTTTTGGGAGTGTTGCTCCAGGACCAGGTTTGTGAAGGTTAGAGTTAGGCAGCATATTATTGAGATGAAGTTGATGCTGCAATATTCAGCCAGATATGCCGCAGGAAAAGGGGTAGCACATGAAGAGGGTAATTGTTCTTCATGAACATGGACAAAAGCACAGGACATCCCTATTTCTTCTCCCTTACCTCAGCAATTCTGTGTTGAGATGTTCATACGTTCAGTGGGGAACCTTGTCCTTGTTTGCAGATGGAGAACATTTTCTCTGTCTGGAAATGAGGAACTAGGAAATGAATATCCTTGAGAACAGCATAGGTTCTCATCACATGCACCTCTCAACCACTTTTGGCACAGATTATTTAGAAAAGCACAGAGTTTTCTGGAGCCATATGTGATCTAACAATAGCAGAAACTTCTTAAAAGTGTATGCATCTGTGTGTATGTGCATTTATATGAATATACCATGTAATACCTTTTCAAGTGTGAGAAAGCACAAGAGTAGAACTGCAAAAATGAAATGTTCACATTAAGCTGATGTATATCACATAGCAGATGATATATATATTCTCTTATTGTTCACTTGTGTCTCAGGAAACTAAATGCATAATTTAAGATATATGTATAGTCTAAGGGTCAAATGCTGTCAGTTACACAAGTGTAAATCAAGAGCAATTGCACCGAAGTGACTGAAGTTGCAGTACCCTGGATTTACACAAGTGTTGCTAAAAGCAGAATATAAGTCAATACATGCCATCAATACAGTTGACTTAGTGGTACTGAGGGAATTTTATGACATGAATGCACCTAAATCCTTCACTTTTTTTTTTTTTTTTTCATTTTTTATAATATTACATTTTATGTTTCTGGTTTTGTCTTTTTTAAAGGAATAAAGGGTTCAAATCCTGATTCTGCAAGTGAAATATCTACCTCCCTCATTTACCAAACTTTCTAAATATCAGTTCTTAATGTCATGACAAATGTGTCACAATTGCAGAAAGTTTATTTTCCCAGTTTATGTTTACAGACAACCTTAATTCACATAAATGCATAGTTCTAAATCTCAGGAAGGACACTGCTAGGCTGTCTGTCTGACAGCATGTAGAAATGCATGTTCAGAGGTTTACATGGTTCTGTTAGGAGTCGTACAGGTTGCAATGAGGGGGTCAGGAAGCTGTTTCTTAAAATCTGTAAGAGAGCAGGATTTGGATGCAGAAGGAAAGGGTGTGGACCTAGCTGAAGTGAGTGAGTATGGAGATGGCATCTGAAAATAAAATAAGCTCTGTTGAAAGATCACAGGATGACTGTCATAGTTGATGTTTCCTTGGTTTGCTATTGAGAGGCTAAAGGGAAAAAATATGGCTTTACAGGGGACACTGATTGCAAGATCAAAATTTACAGCACAAAACAAAAACGTGTAAAGCCTCATAATCTACTGAGACACTGGCAGAGTACCTGTCAGATATACCTGGCCTTCGATGACCTTGTTTTGCATGGAGAAAGAATGTATGATTTTATGGGTTGAGAGGAAGTTTTTTAATTCTGAAAGAAGGTTATATGTTAAACATATGGTAGCAGTCTATTCAATAATGGAAGTCAAATCCCTCACTTGTGGAGGCAGAATCATATAAAATAATGTCATTATTTCTTAACATACTTTTAAGTTGAATGTATCACTGTAAAATAACTTTTTATTATATTCTTGAATATCTGTAAAAGCTCAAAAATAGACTTTCCAATGTTAACAAATAAAAAATGACTTTGGAATGCACTTACAAAAAAAAAAGTTTACAATCATCAACTGAGGAGACATACTGTTTCAAAAGAAACAGAACAAATGTGTCTGAAACAAAAAGGACCCATTAAATCTCAGTGCCATGCTGATAGTTGCAGTTAGATTATAATTTCTAAAAGTAAAAAAAAAAAAAAAAGACACAACAATAATGAATTATGACTGGTTTAATAAGATTAAGACAAATTTAAATGTCATGTGGATAGATTTACATGTAAATAAATGAATAAAGATCTAAGATTTGTTCTTTAAAAAATATACATCTGCATATATACTCAACACATACATACCTCTAGCCAGGTAGAATACTGTGTAGGTAAAGATTTGTCAGGACTGTTTGATCCCAAAAGTATTCATAAAAGAAAAAAAAAAAAAACCTTCTCTTTCAGGGAAATCATTTCTCTAGAGACTGATAGTGATGGAGTAGTTATTATTTAAAAAAAAAAAAAATTACTACTTTTTCTGCCCATGTTTCTTTTTTTCCCAGTGGGATTCTGATTCCAGACATTCTACCAGCCTGACATCCACTGGGAAAGTGATGACACTATAAATTATTTAAGGGTTTGAAAACCTCAAAAACTACTGTATATAACCAGATTGGATTGACTTTTAAACTCTTTTGATTAATAATACATAAAGTCTCAGATAGGTGAATTGGTGAAGCGCTAACCTGTTAACAGAAGGAGGAGAAGAGACGAATTCTAACATTCCTCATAAGTTATTCTACTTAGCACACTGGCCAAACGAAACAAACAAATGGAGTGCTCTGCCTTATCTTTTACTTTCAATGCACCATCAATATTTAATGACTATCTAATATCTCTATATATCTGGCTATAGATGATATTTTGATTATCTAGTATGTCAATTCCAAACTGCCCTGCTTTCTCCTACGTTCTTCAAAACATTCAATACCCTGGGTTTGGGGTTTGGGGTTTGGTTTTGTTTGGTTTGGTTGTTCGGTTGGTTTTTTGTTGTTGTTGTTTGGTTTGGTTTGGTTTGGGTTTTTTTGTGATTTTCATTTTGACAGCACTAACTACTCAGAAGTGAAAAAAATTGTATTTCTGTATTTATCAACAAAGAAGGGCTAGAATTTCCCAGCTTATGACATTTGGTGCTCTCCATCAAGATGGAAGTAGATATGTATGACTATTCAAAATAATGTCATGTTCTACTCTTATGCTGCTGACCGTTTTAATTGTTCCCCAGTTTTGTTCTCTTATACACTGCTTTGAGTGGAGCTCAAAGAAAAGAAATGTTCTTTCTTTCCTCCTTAGGCACAGATGAAGATGCATTGGACAACCTGCAATTATGAACAATGAGAAAAATTCTGCTGGAGACCATTTTGCTTCTAGGTAGCCTAACTGATGCTTCAGTAGACAGAATATCCATGGTGACTTGATATGATGTATTAGTTTACAATAACTTCTACTGGTTGGGTTTTTTTCCATGAAATAGACAACTACTATCCTTCTGAATTATTTTCTATTATCCCAACTGAAACTTGAATTCTTTAGATGTAGGAGCAATATGAAAACCATCTTTATCTATTTGGTTTCAGTCATTCCTTTGCACATCAATGTACATGTAATCATGTAATGTGCATGTATCCATGTAATTAAATCCTCAACTTCCTTCCGTACCAGACACTGACTCCCCATTCAGCCTGCAGTGTCCAGTCACAGTAATTCTGACCAATTCTTTTTGCCTGTTGACATGCCCATGAATCCATTCTTTCTTAGTCTCCTTGATATTAAATATGTGTGACTGTCCTTGGTTCACTTTTATATCTTTCAAAACTTCTTTACTAACAGTCCATCCACCTGTCTTCTCTCCAGAGCCACCAAATGATTCCTTACCAAATAATATTTTTAATCATAAAATCTATTAAATTAGTCTATGTAAAAAGAAAGAAGTGTTTCAACTCAAAGGCACATCATCCAGTTTTGTCAGTCCACCTTCTTCAATTTGATCAGCTATTCTGGTGTTAATTTCTACTTGATGCCATTAGGAAGTAAAATAAATCTGTTACAATATGAACAGAATCAGAATCACATGCCATCTATGAGGAGGAAATGGGATTCAATTTCTAACTAGAACACAAATTCCAGAAAATTGTAAGAGCCCACAAATTAACCTGAATTGAGTTTCACCTATCATAATTATAAATTATTTATCAAAATTTATTAAACATTAATGAACCCCATCACCTAATTTTCATAGTAAGTAATTACTCTGTGGAATCTGTTGTCAGATTCTGTTTCTCTTTCTGACTCTAAATATCCACTGATTTGTTCATCGCTCCCCAAAATATAATAGAAGTACATTCATATTCCATTAGAAGTAATAAGAATCTCACGTATAGTTAATTCATATGCACATCTGTTTTTTTTCCTTATCAATGCCTGACATATCAATTGCAGTAGACATACTACTTTGTTAGTTGTTGCACACATCACTTGAACAATGCATTCCTGTTCTAAATAAAATTCTATCCACAGTGTTATTTTTGCACATTTTCTTACTGCGTTTTAAGGCTTAACCAGGTGACTGAGACCTGCATCTGACTTTACCAGAATAGCAAGTATCTTTCCCATAGAATCTTTCAACTGTCATTAAAAAAAATAAATCAGTATTTGTTTCCTTTTCCATCTGGGATTATGTGACAAAATGATCTCCTGCATCTAATAATTTTTTTTCTATATCTTTTGTATTTTTCTGCAGAACTATTTGCAAGTATAACGGAAAGATCCTTTAGAGATAATCTGGTGATTATTACAAATTCAACCTTGGGCGCTGCAGGCATTAAAAGATGAAAATTGCCTGAAGTCCACTGTTGTAAAACAAATCTGTACCTCTGGACTTCTGTCTTGAGGTGAAAATACAAAGCAGAGAGATATTTAGAATCATTTTGACAGTTCATAAAATTAAACAGGGATTAGGGATTCTCCCACAAAGAAATAAATAAAAAATATAGTGCCACAGGGCCCGAATGATGTTAATCACATCTCCTTGCAACAGGTATTACTGTAAGCAACTTTAAAGAAGAAAAAGAAGTCATGCAATTGATGGATGATACCAATTAAAAAGTAGGAGCATGTAAGTTTAACATGTTAATATGTGCATATGTACATACATATACGTATACTTATATATATATATATATATATGTATACACATATATACACATGCACACACATACATCCACATTCACAACTAATGTATAAATGATCCATTAAGTTTAAGTTTATACAGCTAACGGTTCCTACAGAAATGTTCTATATATTGTGCATTTTATTTTCTTCTCATTTTTATGGATTAGCCCTGATAATACGAATACTTGATCATATGATTAACATAGCGAGAACATCTTGCAGGTTTTAGGATAACTTTTGATCTACATGAATTTAAGCAGAAGTCTAAGAGTCTGCTGGGAATGTAATCTATGATGCCAATCATTTGAAACACAGATTTAATAGGAAAATAATTGAAAAAAACTGTAGTAGACATAGATGACTTTGATCCCTGCTGTGTTTTCCTAGGTAAGCAGCAAACATGGCTGAAATTAATTCATACAGAAAAATGTGTAGATAATGACAGACATACATTTTGGATAAGCATGGAACTTTATAGTCTCCCTACCAGATTTCCCTATCCACCTTACAAAGTTTTCAGCATGACTCAAAATTCTTCCTTTCTTTTCCCTAGCCAAAAGGCAACATTGCAATACTGAACAACATCAGGCCACCTACAAGAGCACATATTCTTTCTTTTATCAATAAACTAACTTTAATACAGGGCATTCACACACTGTATAAAAATCAAGGTTTCACTGTATTAGATTAGTATTATAGTTCAATATTTGGGGAAAATGTTCAAGTCTATTTACCATGTTTCTACCAAACTGAAAAGTCAAAAATACTACTAACTGAACTGGATTGAAATTTATTTTTCTTAATTAAAAACAACAATGACAAAACCCGAAACACAGCAGCAACCAAAATAACCCAACCAACCAACAAACCAATCAACCAACCAAATAAACAAAACCCCAAACAAACAAAATTTTAATAGCCTAGACATATTTTTGAAGTTTTACTTTACACAAACATTTTTCTCACTTAATTTATCCATTTAATTTTAAGCATATATTTTTCAAATGTAAATACTGCTTTGTAATACATGTTAGCAAATATCCAGATTAAAAAAAAAAAAAAAAGAAAAAAAAATGTACTGTTTACATAGTATAGCTTCAACACTTGTATTGTAATTAATATTCATCTTTTAAAATTTCTTACTAAAATGATTTTTCATTCCACTTCAGTCCAGAATGCAGAATGGAGCTGGAATAATACATCACACAAATGTTGATTTAAATATTTAAACAAATTCACTTACTTTGGATTTACATCCCCTTTGGGTTCTACTTTCCATGAATACTCTGATAAATAAACTTACTGTGAGAAGGATCTGCTGGGAGGACAAATTATAAACAAAAATTGAAGAATACATGTGGGATATGAATTTTTTAATTCAAAAAATCAGTTGTTGCACTAGCAATTAAAGTTGACTGAAGGACAATAATTCCATGCTACACTGATTTTTGAGACTTTGTGTCTTCAAGTCTGATTTTATTGGTTTTGATGAAAATGCCTACTTAAAGGAGCGTATTTCTGTGTACCATATCCAAGAGTACTCTGCTGGTTTGAGGCTAATTGGAATATTTGAATAGAGAAAATTACACTATAGGCTGTGAAAGGAAAACATGGTGATGTCTACTTCACTATAGGTTTACTGAGAGATGTTTAAGAGAAGAACTCAAAACATTAGATAGCACAGTCTGTCTGTAGGGGCACAGCATCTCGGACAGTCTAGCTTCTGGCTCCTCTTTGCCAATTAATCTTCACTAACCACTTTTCTCCTAAAGCCCCTGGTTGATCCTCCAAACTCACTTTGTGCATAAGGCAAACCTTGGGATAATGTATAGGGATGGGGAGAAGGTGGAAGGGTGGTTGGGAGCCCCTCCTGGGGTGTCTGATTTCTGGGAGGGGAGTTGTGTTTCTGTATTACCTTTAACTCGTATATTTCTGCAAGTATTAGTGTATATATCTGCTTGTACATTGTGCAAAGTTGTANGTTTTTGTTTGTTTGTTGTTGGTTTGGGGTTTGGTGGGGTTTTTTCACTGTTATTGTTTTTTTGGGGGGGGTTGGGTTTTTGGGGGTTTTTTTTGTGTGTGTCCCTGCTTTTAAAGAGGGGCTTAAGCAAGGGCTTCTCCATTTGGATTTTGTCACTAGTTTGACAAGTAGTCATAGTGCCCTCAAGCACACCAACACTTCTGACAAAGTTGCTAGCACATGCCTAAGTAATTTGACTCAGAAATTGCATTATAGAATCACAGAATAATAGGGATCAGAAGGGATCCTTGTAGATCATCTAGCCCAATTCCCCTGTCAAACCACAATCATGTAGGGCAGGCTGCATGAGAATGCATTCAGACAGATTTTGAAAGTCTCTAGAGAAGGGGACTCTGCAACCTTTTTGGGCAGTAATAGAAAGTTCTTCTTATAGACAGCTAGCAAGTGAGCTTTGATTTATTTTTATTTCTGACTTCAGGATAATAGTTTCTTACTTATTTCAGTGGTCAGTAGCATTAAAAAAAATCCTTCATCATGAGAATACGTGTATCACTATTCAGCAAACTGGCCTTTTCAGGTGAACCAAGGTATGGCTACTTAACTTCCAAATTGACATCTCTCCTGGTTGCCATGGCATGTTAATTTGCAAACTGGCTTTTTACATGAAGTTTTTAACCCAATCCAGCTAGGGAATGGTTGCCATTGCCATGTAATTAGTGTCTAAAGCATTTAAAATTAGATAATTTAACAAGAAAAATCCAGAAATCAGTAATTTTGTGGTGTACATGGCCACAGGCTTCTTTTTAATAACTGAATAGAAAATCTAGATTTAGAAAATTATAGCAAGGTTCCAATATGATCAGAAAGGTATGAAGGATGTGCACACACTGACAATGGCAGACTTGAAACGAGAAATGTTAGTTTCATTGTTCTTCAGAAAAATAAAATGCAGGCATACGCCCATAATTTATTCACAAATTGTGTGACAGAAGAGTAGCAAGTGACAGCAAAGGAGGAAGTAGCTATTACAACTGGATTTTCATTCAGTTAAGATAGGGTGGTAGTAGCACAGAATTGAACCTGAAACTGGTCTAAATTTCAGATTTTGACTAGGAACAGTGCCAAGGTCTTGCAAACTTTCTGGTAATTATTTTGGTTTGTGACAAAGGCAAAGTCAGGAGAGAAATTTGTTTTGAGTGAAGAATTCTTTTAAGAGACATCCACCAACAGGAAGTTCATCTATCTTCAGAAATAGTCTTTGTTTTTTGGACTTCTGGCTTTGAAATAGTTAGGTACCAATGAAAAAAATACATCAAAAAAAGAAAATAGGTAATGTTCTAGAAGATTGTTTAGAAGAGAAGCAGTCAAATGGAGAGAAATTATATGTGGGGGAAAAAAAGCACACCACAAAATTTGCAATAAACTACATGTAAATCAGTTTTTTCAGTTTCTTTACTCTGTCTTTTTTAAACTTTTCCATTCTTTTCTTATGTTGACATAGAAGTGGCTTTACACTCAACTTCACTTATCACTAAGTTTCTATCAAAGATACAAAAGAAAGATTCCAAGCTGGTCATTAAAGTGATAAAATTCACACAAGGATCAAAGTTCATCCAGTACCACAGCTTTTCAGTTGCTTCTTATAACATGCTGACTTTCATAATGAGTCACTCATCCTTTTATGGCATTTTGACCACCCCAATATCTGTTGGAAAAACAGCACAGCTAGCTGTAGGCAATCCAACAGGCTGCTAGAGTGCCTAGTCAGCAACCTCTTATGGCAAGAAATTGATAGCCCTATAGAAAGGGGATGTGTTATTGGACCTGTTGGTCACAAACACAAGTGAAGTCATCAGGAATGTCAAAGTCAAAAGCAGATTTGGCTGTCATGATCATGTACTAGTGCAGTTCACTGTCCTAAGGGGTATGAAACCCATGAGAAGCATAGTTAGGACTCTAAAATCTTAGGAAAACAAAATTCCAGCTCTTCAAGGAGTTAGTAAACAGGACCCTGTGAGAAATGGCCTTCACGGGCAAGGGAGTGGAACAGAACTGGCAGATTTTTAAGGATGCTTTCCTTAGATCACAAGACACCTTAATCCCCACATGTAAGAAACTGGGCAAGGAAGGCAAAACACCACCATGGGTGAGTCATGACCTGCTGGTCAAACTAAAAAGCAAGTTGGGACCACACAGGAAATGGAAGAAGAGACAGGGATCTTGAGAAGAGTATAGGGATGTTGCCCAGTTGTGCAGGGACAAGTTCAGGAAGGCCAAGGCACAGTTGGAACTGAACTTGGCAAGGGATGTAAAGAAAAACAAGAAAGGCTTCTACAGGTACATAAACCAGAAAAGGAAGGTTAAGGAAAGTGTACTTGCCATGATGAGCAACATTGGAAACTAGTATCAATGGACAAAGAGAAGGTTGAAATTCTCAACAACTTTTTTACCTCAGTCTTCACTGGCAACCCCTCTCCTCTTGGCTCTCATGCTGACGGCCCACAAGTTGGAGACCAGGGAGACAAAGTCCCTCCCATTGTAAACTGACACAATATGTATGATCATCTGAGGAACCTGAAGATATAGAAGCCCATGGGACCTGATGAACTGCATCCCAGAGTCCTGAGGGAATTAGCTGATGTAGTTGCCAAGCCACTCTTCATGATATTTGACAAGTCCTGGCAGTCAGGTCCCCAGTGGGGACTGGAAGAAAGGAAACATTACACCCATTTTTTAAAAGGGTAGAAAGGAAGACCCTGGAAACTGCCAACCTGTCAACCTCACCTCTGTGCCTGGGAAGAATCATGGAACACATCCTCCTAGATACCATGCTAAGGCACGTGGAGGTCAGGGAGGTAATTCAAGACAGTCAGCATGGCTTTACTAGGGGCTTTACTAGGGGCAAATCCTGCCTGACTACCCTAGTGGCTTTCTATGACAAAGTGACTATGTCAGTGGATAAGGAACACCTATGGATGTGATCTATCTGGATTTCTGCAAGGCCTTTGACACGGTTCCCCACAACGTCCTACTTGCCAAATTGGAGAGATACGGATTTGATGGGTGTACTGTTCAGTGGATAAGGAATTGGCTGGGTGATGACATCCAGAGGGTAGTGCTCAATGGCTCGAAGTCCAGGTAGAGAGCAGTGACAAGTGGTGTCCCTCAGGGGTCCATACTGGGACTTGTACAGTTTTATATTTTTATCAAGGGTACAGACACTGGGATCAAGTGCACCATCAGCAAGCTTGCAGAAGACACCAAGCTGAGTGGTGCTGTTGATACGTCAGAGGGATGGGGGGTCATCCAGAGGTTCAACAAGAGCAAGTGCAGAGTTCTGCACCTGGGTCAGAACAATCCTTCCTACCAATACAGACTGGGGATGAGGTGATAGAAAGTAACCCTGCTAAAAAGGACTTGGGGATACTGATGGACAAGAAGCTGGACATGAGCAGACAGCATGCACTTGTAGTACAGAAGGCCAATCACATCCTTGGTCATATCAAAAGATGTGTTGCCAGAAGATCCACAGAGGTGATTTTGCCATTTTATTCTGCTCTGGTGAGACCTCACCTGGGGTACTGCACCCAAGTGTGAAACCTTCAATACAGGAAGGACATAGACATAATGGAGAAGGTCCAGAGCAGGGTCATGAAAATGATCAGGGAGTTGGAGCACTACTGCTATGATGACAGGTTGGAGGAGCTGGGGTTGTTCAGCCTGGAGAAAAGGAGGCTCCAGGAGGGCCTAATAGTAGCCTTGCAGTACAACAAGGATGGAGAGAGACTGTTTACAAAGGCCTGTGGTGATAGAACAAGGGGCAATGTCTTCAAACTAGAGAAGGACAGGTTTAGATTGCATGTTAAGAACAGGTTCTTTACTATGAGGGTGGTGGAACACTGGAACAGGTTGCTCAGGGAGTTGGTTGGGGTCCAAACCCTGGAGATACCCACAATGAGTCTCAACAGGGCTGTAGGCAACCTGATCTAGTTGAGGATGTCCCTGCTGACTGCAGAAGGCATTGGATTAGATGATCTTCAGAGCTCCCTTCCATCCCAGACAATTCTATAATTCTATGTCTGTTGTAAACATGCAAGTTGTGTAAAGTCTCTGAAGCAGAATCAAGGAGGAAATTTCCTCTTTGTTGTTTTATTTGCAATTTAAACATTTCTATGAGGTAAGCTAGGGGGAGAACTTGTGTCACAACTGTCACAAACATCTGTCCACTTATTCTATAAGTAATCATCTAGTAGCATTCATCAGGCTAGCAGTGCAAACACAAGCAGATACTGTAGAGATGCTGATCCAGTTCTCATTGACAGACTAACATACTTTCTGATAGTTTATTTGCCCATAGGTATGGTTTCTGCCTATCTTTTTTTTTTTTTTCCCAGTCTAATAAATTACTTTGTTCAATTGTTTTTTTTTTCCAGAATGTAGAATTCTTTGTCAAACTTAAGTCCTCTATGAAAGTGAGATGTAAAATAGCGCTAGGAGTGACTTGGATAATATCCAGGAAAACCAATTAATATCCACAGTATAAAGTTAAAAATGGAAGGAAGTTAGGGTTAAGCTGATTTTTCTCATGGACATTTTCCCTATAACAAACATAATGCTAACTGGCAAAAGGCAAGTTTTGACACTGTTATTAGTCTGTGGGTTCTCAGTGTGTAAGTCATATTGATGCAGATGGTTGACACATCAGGGGTATGTGGAAAGTAAACTTCCCAATCTCTGGGCCTAACAGCTTACAGACCTCAGTGATGTACTGTAATGTTGGTAGTGTTGACATCAAAAGTAATAAATCAAAGTGCTACCACAAGGTGCTGAAGAAATTAAGCAACCGAGATTGAACGAAAACCGGTTTGGATATTCCATATTCAGGAATTCTAATATTTAATTTATACCCCTATTTGGCTTTTTTTGCAAAGTTGCTGTAATTCTGTTTGGGCAATATGTTTATAAAGAAATTAACAGCACAGTTCAAAGGATCTCTAGTAATGGTATGTAGTTCCAAAAACTGAGGTTCACTAAGAAGTATCAGGTTTGATATCATTAAGGAAGTTCTATATTTTATCAGCAAAAATGAAAGGGATTGGGAAATAACAGTTAGTTCATGTTGATTTGTATATTTCATACATAAAGCCAAAAATAAAATGAGTTTATTGGTCACGTTTCTTATTAAGGGCTGTCAGGGTAGAAGTCCTTTTATTCGCTCACTGAAAATGATATGTTTACCTGTCTGGTAGCTTGGTAACCCCTGTGACCGGTGTTAGTGTGGAAGCAAACTAAAGGTTTGAATCTGAAATACTAACTCTGGGGTAGTCTAAATCCAAGTCTGGGCAGTATGTCTTGGTCCTCTTTCTTTTCAGTACTCAAAAAACCTGTGAGGGAAGAATGAAATTGAGTTGGCATTTTATGGATTAATACATGTACTCACTTTGCTCTAAAGAAACAGACAAGTCTTATTTGGTATTTGTAGGACTGCTTAAATATTCCTCAAACCAGGAGTCCTCATGTATCTCACACAGATAGAATCTTTATCTTCATGGAAAGAATAATCTTAAGAGGTGTTTCTTCACCATTAATCTGCCAAAAGTTATCTTAGTAACTACACTTTTTACATTAAAATTAAAAGCAACGAGGTGCAAACACCAGAGTGAAGTTCGACACAGATAAATGCCTGTTGTTGCCTGGCATGGCTACTCCAGTGAAGACACCAACTGTCACCAGTGACTTCTGATGTAACACATATCTCAAGGTGAGCATAAAAGCAAATACTAGAATGCAAGAAATCTACCACAGTCAATCTAGCTGCATATCAATCAACTAAAGACAGAAATGTAGAGTAAAAAGATGGTAAAAAAAATCCTCACAATACGTTGTCAATTTAAGTTGTTAAAAAAATTTTCAACTCCCCAGAAGACTTCTTTGAAACAGCTAAAGTGGGATCAAACTGAGTTATCTCTTGAGCAAGAATAAACTGCATAGCAGTCTCATAGCAGCATCAATAGACCTGGCACTAGTAGATCTCAGCATTTCCACCTGTTTGTAGTACTTAAGCCCTACTGCTAGTTGCGGTGGAGGGCCTAAATTATACCTGAATGCCCATCTTGCCCCCCCACCACCTCCCTTCTCCCCTTCTTCCCAGGTGGAAAAAGTGAGAAAGTAGACAAAAACCTTGGCGTCTTACAGTCTGCCATAGAATTCCATATTTGGAGTCACCATATACCCTGCTTTGTTTACCAGTAAACAAAGATCACGGTGCTGGCCTTGTGCATCTCCCTTTTTTGGTGAGGTGACTTGGGATTGGTTCCAGGTATGTTTTTTTGTCTGTTGCTATTGGTCAAAACATCCAGTCAAAACTCTTATAAACCCAAACCAATTCATTTTGTGTGCTGCTTCTACGATTATCATTTCTGCCTGTTACCTGTTGGCATTGCTCAGCATCACATAGCAGGGAACTTGCCTTTTCCCTACGAATGGCGGACCTGACCCTGTCTATCTGTTGCGCCGAACCAGAGGACTGCAGGTCTCGCCCCGTGCTGGGGTATACAGATGCTCGTCTGAACTCAGCCAGCCCCAGTCCGTTTGATGCTGGTCGAGCCCAAAAAACAGCCCCGAGGCAAATCTGCGACACCGCGGCTTGCCGAGCCCTTTGCCGAGCCTCGCAAACGACCGGACTGCTCCAACTCGGGGGCTGACCGCTCCGATAGCCTCCTGAGAGCCACGGCGGATTTGCCTCCTTGCAAAAAGGATCTTGCAAAAAGTTCGCGATCTCCTTGATAAGACGCGTCCCGTCGGAGTTGCAGCAGCGGCGAAGCTACATTGCATCACTGCCACGTGAGGGGCCGCCACGCGGCAGGGACTGTATCTTTCCTCATTTTTAGTTTCCATTCATACTTTCGAGTTATTAATTCTGAAGCTCCAATCTGTGAGTAAATTCTCTTTTTTTGAAGTTCCGGAAAGTTTATATTCAATCTTAAGGCAGCAGATTGTGCTGCAGGACTTTCTAACTGTTCGTTTTTCTAAACGTCTCTTTAAAATAATTTAAATTAATTTTATTGTATATATATATACATTCTACAAAGGGAGTTTTACCAACCGCATATTAGAATCTGTGTTTGAATTGTAAATAAGTTGGGGAATTTTCTTTATTTAATAAAATATCTAATAATTTTATATTAGCCTTGTTACAATTCATTAATAACCCAAATTCAACCCCTCCTTAACACTAGTCTGCCTTCTCAGGTGTTGAGAGACTTTCAGAGAAATAGCAAGGACCAAGTTCTGCATATCAGAGATACTGAAAGGAAGACACTAGATAGAATGGTTGCAGCTAGTCACACTGTGTCAGTTCTCAACTCATTGCCCTTGCTTCTGTTCCATCATAATTTTGACCTGTAAAAAATGTAGTTGATCAAGTGAAAATACATTGCAAGGAAAACGCTTGAAATGAAACTTCTAATGTTACCTGTCTGCTTTTTACCATTTAACAATTAAAAGTACCAGACTCAGTTATCCTGGAGTTCCTAATAAGGTCTAACAAACAAAACTCCCAGTCAAAAGTACCTTACACTTCCTAAAACCATCTGACATCAAAAAACTTGAAAATGACATTTCACCCTTGTGACATTTACAGTGTGCTTTTCTGCTTGCAAATAATCTAGGATGTTAGTGAAAAAACAAACAAACAAACAAACAAACAAACAGATACTGAATGACAGTGGCCCAGAAGAAACATGTGGTTAGTTCCATAATGTTTCTGCCCCTGCCCAACAGGAAGTGACAATCACAAACTCTCCAACTCAGTAAACCTTCAGAGAGAAGATCATTGAGAGTCTAATTCTCCTTTGTATATGATTGGACATTTTTTCCTTGTAAAGAAGAAGAATCATTGGCTTTTGACCACTTGCTCTAACCAACATATCAAATAAGAAACCGAGAACTCCCGTGCTATAGTAAATAAATGAGTTTCTACAAGGAACACTGACACCTCAAGTAGGCAGAACTAGCAGGCTTCAAAGGTAGTTATTGCATTTCTAGGCTAGATACTGACACTCTCAATGCAAAAGTGTATGATTTTTCTCAAGTCTCCCTAGGGTTTACAAAGTGTAATGTGATTCATTCTGACAAAATAGCAAAGGGAAACACTAAGGGGTTTTTTTGGTTTTTGGGGTTTTTTTAAGAGAAAAGTGTTCATTGTGAGTCAAGGATGTGCCCTGGACAGACATAAAATAAATCCATACCACACCTAGCTCTTGTAGGAACAAACAGTAATTGTCAAGCACGATTAGCTAGAAACTGTTTACCTCTTAAATGTGGACATCTTTTTTTCTCTTTTGCCTGCTTGTAAGTTTATGCTTCCAAGAGTGCCTTATATACATTCATTGTCTTATCCTTTCCCAAGGTTTTCTGTGTGCACTTCCATCAGTCTTCTCAATTTCCCATGCTCTGCTGACTTGGGTTTGAGTGGCAGCAAGGAATCTGTAAGCAGGTGTTGCATAAGCGAAGCGTACCATTCGGCCAGTACATTAGGTAAAGTAGCGTTCCCGCGGGAACTCTAATGCTTGCAACTGCATCAGCCACAACTGTTCCTGCAAGAGGAGGAAGAGGCCAGTCCTGACCTGTTCTGACCAGATGTTTTAGAAATGTGTCCATTTTTTTTTCTTATACAATACTTGCTAATTTATCAAAAGTTTAATAGTTATCAACAAAGCAGACTCTTCAGTCGCAAAGTAGTAATAAAATGAGAAATTAGAGTTATGGGATATGCTGAATTTGAATGCACAGAACTTTATTCAATACTAGTTTTAGAAAATTTTGAAACTACTCTGTTCTGTGTAATAAATATGATATGACTAGTTTAGATGTGAATGAACTAAAAAAAATATAATTTATCATTAGCCAATGCTAAAATTATTCATGAATCCACAGAGATTAGACCTGTGAAAAAAGGCAAGACATCTAATATAAAACCTCATTCTGCAATGAAAGCAATTCAGTTACAGCTGTCGAGGTCCATTTCAAAATCTTAACTGTTCAGCACTGAGCACTGAAATAAGGGAATATGTGTTCCACAACCAAGAGGAAATTGTGTTTATGTTCTTTTATTAATATCCGTTAAAAGTATTCTACTTTCATTCTTTCTCTTACCCCTAATTTATAGCTCACTAGTAGCCCACAGGTTTTCCTAAACACGTTTTAATTAGTACCTTTTCCTAGCATAAATATATGAAAGTAGCAACTTTGAAGTGAAGGATTCCATCTTTATTTCCCATGTCCCAATGTAGTAAATGCATTTATTTCACTACAAGGATCAGTGGAATTACAGTGAACTTGCACTCCAGGAAATGAGAACAGATTGGGGTGCTGGGGGGGATTACAGGTTAGAATTTCCAGATTTCTGAAAAATTTATTGAAGCTTTTTCCTTCAAAATTATTAACAGTTATTACCAAGAAAAAAAATAACCAGAATTCTGTGTTTAAAATCAGAATGTATTTTTCTTAATTTGGTGGTCTGGTCAAACAAGTCTTTTTACACACAATAAAAGCACTTCAGCAATAATGATTATTATTAATAATCATTTAAAAAGTTAAGGGTGTCATCTAAAAATAAACTTCTTTAAGTAGTATTTTACATTTTCTCTTTCTGATCATAATAGAAAGATAATACTTTTTTCAATTCATCTTTTTAACTGCAATATTTGAAGGAAACGTTTCTTCTACAGCATGCTTTTGCAGTGTACGGTGCCTATCTGTGCATACAAAGCATCCCATATGGTTGAAGTAGGCTGGAGGGGTTGCTACTAACCATATTTTAAAAAGCAGATGTTACTAATCTTCTAAATATTATCCTCAAATGATGTCACTTGTGACTGACAATGGTTGGACTAATCAATCCTATCTAACATCCTTTTGCACATAGCATGTAAAGGCAAATTTTGCTCAGGAAGCATGCCTCAAAAGAGAGCAGATCACTTTATGTTACTGTTGAATTGTTGGGTAGAATGTCACTTCTTCTGGGGAGATGTATGTATGTATTGCAGGCAATAGGACATACCAGAAAACTTTCAGGGTAGCCATTTAAGAGTCAGACTGCATTGTGACAAGCAGAGATTTTTAGCCCAGAGAGCATATCTGTGCCATGCAATACACAAAGGCATGTACAAAAGGTTTTTCAGGTCTGCACTTAAGTACAGTGGGTGCTTCTGTATACAAAGCCAATGTCAGTTCCACAGTTGTTTTTCAGTCAATTGCACTTGCAGTAGTGAGTAAACAAAAGTGAAGGGTAGGACTGCATATGTAAAGCATAAATGGCACAGAAATGAAACATCTGCTAGTAGTAATCCTGAAATAAATATAACATCAACGTATAAGCAAAAATTAATCTTTATGGCAATAACAGAATGATTTTTTCATTATCGCTGTGAATCCCTCTTGTTCCAAAGCTCAGAGACTACCTGCCTCAGTACAGATGTGAACTGTCTTTCCTGGATTTCAAGAAAGCAAAAAATGAACAAATATTTCCATCAGGAATCTTTTAATGTATTAAAGATTTATTGAACTGATACATCTCAATCGTTGTCCCTTCTGCCCATGACAAGTTTCTTCATTCTACCATAGAACAGATTTCTTTACTAAATTCTTTGTGCTCACTTGCAAGGCCCTTTGTAGGGCCTCTTTTCCATCCAAGTTTTTGCTGTTGCCATCTTAATATTCTTCCTCTCAGATATCGTATGTTTCAGACTGCCACTTTCCATACACCCTTTTTTCAGATATTTTCATTAGTAATAATCCGTAGAAATTATTCTCGGGTACTAAGAATTTTTTAATCACTTTTGAGTGTGCAACCTTAAAATACTTATATACCCATTTTGCAGAGAGTAACTAAAAGAACAAAACTACAAAACTCTATCAATCTTTTATTTTGCATTTATTTTAATGTTCTTCATGGAAAAGTGCTTTCATTACCTGTTTTGTTACAAGTGGTGTATTAAATTCTAGTCCTCTGAATAGAGGAAGATAAAGATTCCTCAATCCTAACTCTACAGAGCCCTTTTTTTACCTAAAATGAGATCTAAAAGCTCAGCTTTATCAACCTTTGTGCACCCATGCAATCAGTACTTCTTTCTTAGTTTTGCTTTTCATATATCTCTGTTTTATAGTCAGTGACATGAACTCTTACAAAGAAACACTGAGCAAAGGCATTTTACCCTTTTGTACATTTTCCTTGCATAAACCAGGTATCTATGTATTGTATGGGGACAGCTGTCCCATTCTAAAACTGAGGACTGACTCTGCCTCTCTCTCTCTCTCTCTCTCTCTCTCTCTATATATATATATATATATATATGTGTGTGTGTGTGTGTGTGTGTGTACAGGATAAAGAGTAGCTGTTATGTCTATCATTTTCAGCAAAGTCTAATCTAATCTGCAACAGTGTAATGCAATTCTGTGCACCACACTTTTTAGATTTATATTTTTGTCTTTCATAACATGTATGAAACATTTGCACTTTGTTTACTCCCCGCTTGTTACCAACATGGACTTTAACCATTTCCAGTAGACGATGTATAAAAGTTGGGGAAAACTTGAGTGATTGGCAGCAGGCACACATAGTTAAATGTCAGCATTTTCGTATGTCATTTAATGGTCAGACACTTCAGTATATTGCCATCCAACAAACCTACAAGACATATTATCAAGGAATATATGCCAGCTCTTTTCCAGCAAACTGCTTGATGCCTGATGCCAAGTACTGGTGGGTGTATACCTTTTTATGCTGTCACTGCATTCAGCCTCCGGGGTGTTGCACGAAAGGATCACTGGATGTTAATGAATAACAAAATGTGTCATTTCCCTTTAGAATTTGTCTATCTATCATATACAGTGAAAAAGACGTGTTTGTTTTCCTCTGTCTGTATTTACATGTGTGTCAAAACACGTGCTGTTAAACCTGGCCACATGCTTAGAGAGTATGCTGTCTTGTTAGTCTTTTTTTTTCATTATTATTATTGCACATGATCATACATCCCATTTCACATAAAAGAATAAAAAACACATAAAAATAAATTAGAATTTAAAGATCCATTTCTTCCTTCTTGTAGTACCTTGCATTTTGAACTACACTTTTCTCAGAAAATGAATTTGTTAAGAAAAGCACTTAACCCATTTGAGTATGTTCCCATTCATATGTCACTAAAATGTGACAGAAAATAAAAAATGTGAGAACCACTATTAGAGCTCAAATCCACAGCTGAGTAAATAGCATGATAAACCAGTTTGTGAATATCTTGTAAATTACATATTGGTAGTTGTCATGATCATATCCTCTTAATGACATAATACCGTTGCCCAATTTATTCGCTGAACTTGATTCCAGACCTACAGGCAAGTTTCAAATAGTTTTGGGAAAAAATATTTTCACTTTGGACACAGGCCAAAGCAACTCTTGAAACCCAATGAAACAAGTCACAGGCCAGCATCAGGCCGCTGAAGTATGACCACACAAAAATTATTGTGGGCCACTTTTTGATCAGCTAAGAAATGGGTGTAAAAAAACACATTTTTGAAAATAACATTTGGAAGAAGTTGTTTATTATAAATTCAGCTCCTCTCACAGCCTTCCTGACTTGCAGATTTATGCTTCAAGCATTTGCCCATAAGTTTCTCTCAAATAGACCAAGTTTAAAGCATCAGAGTATGATAAAAGCACCCTAAACAGGTAACCCAATGCAAATTCTAGTACTATTTTGACTCTGTACAAGAAAATCAGCATAACTCTCACATATCATACTCCTCTGGAGTACTGTGTACAGTTCTGGAGCCCCCAGCACAGGAAGGACATGAAAGTGTTGGAGCGGGTCAAGAGGAGGGTCATGAAGATGATCAGAGGGCTGGAGCAGCTCTCCTATGAGGACAGGCTGAGAGAGTTGGGGCTCTTCAGCCTGGAGAAGAGAAGGCTTCGAGGACATGGCTTGGAGTGGCCTTCCAGTATCTGAAGTTGGCCGACAGGAAGGCTGGGGAGGGATTATTTACAAGGTCTTGCAATGACAGGACAAGGGGCAAAGGGTTTAAAGTGGAAGAGGGGAGATTTAAACTGGATATCAGGGCGAAATTCCTTCCAGTGAGGGTGGTGAGACACTGGAACAGGTTGCTCAGGGAGGTTGTGGTTGCTCCCTTCCTGGAGGTGTTCGAGGCCAGGTTGGATGAGGCTTTGAGTTACCTGTACTAGTGGGAGGTGTCCCTGCCTATGACAGGGGGTTTGAACTAGATGATCTTTGAGGTCCCTTCCAACCTTACCATTCTAGGATTCTATGATTCTATATTGGAAAAAACGTTCTAAGTATTATATTGTACTACATGCAAGTAATTTTATTAGACAATCTAGCAATTAGAAAACAGTATTTGCTATATTCATTACAAATTTCAAAAGCTCTATGTGGCACTAATGTTTTCAAAGATAAAGTGTACTGTTTCTCACCACCCTCACTGGAAGGAGGACACAGGATCTCTGTGTGAGTCACTTACCTGGGACATTCTCCAGGGTGAGGTAAAACAAGCAAAGTGATTGGATTGGTTACAGCACCCTTATCCACTCTCTTACATCTAACATTTTCAATAAATCCTTCTAATATTCAAGTACTGATATTAAGGCAAAAGATATAATTTTACCAAAGCACAGAAGAAAAAAAAAAAGGAAAGATGTTAAGTACATATATTGGGTGATATGTTACATCTTAATAATAATCTGTCCCTCAATTCTGTACTTTTCGAAATTCAGGAATCATCAAAATGTAAAATACTGACACTCACAGTTCCCATCATTTTCTCTTTTGGACAAATTTCAAATATTTTTAGGGGTGTCATCTGAATAGGACATTATTCACCAATGCTGTGAATTTTCTATAATCTACAAAAAGAGATAGCATGGACTAGATTAAGTGCAATCCGAGGATGACAAGTGAATGTCCTTTCCGTGGGATTGGTAGGGGTGGAGGGTCACGAAGAGAACTGTTTCCCACAGTTCTGTTACAGAGATTAAACTACAACCTGAAATATTGAAATATTTTGGACTGAAAATGTAAATAATTTTGGATTATGTAATGTTCAACTTATTCAGAAATCAATAAGGAAATATTTCCCTCTCACGCTTTCTCTCTAGAAAAAATAAGGTATGTGTCCTGTTCCCATCCTGCCACAAGAACAGTGGGAATGTCTTAGGAAGAATCGAGTGTTCTGAATGTTCAAGCTACTGATCAGGATGTGTAAAATTTAAAAGCTTTTATGTCTATAGCAGAGCTTGTCAAAATTCAGATTTTCCTTTTTTCAAAAAGAAAAGGAATTTATAGAGCAGAACACCTCAATTTCTTTGTTTAAAAAAACAAACAAACAAACAAACCAAACAAACAAAGCCTTAAAAAATATCTCCTCTCTTTTTTTTACCTTCTTGAGATATTTTACTTATAGGACTTTTAGTAAAGATAGTTTGGAAGTTGTTGTGTTTCTTATAGGACTTTTAGTAAAGATAGTTTGGAAATTGCTGTGTTTCAAAGAAGACTGCACTTGTAATTGTAAAGGAATATTCCAGGTAAATTACTGACTCCCCCAGCAATCCATGGCAGATTCTTTCTGTAACTCATACAAAAGAACTTTGAGTTGAGGGCATGTTTGATATTATAAACAGTTATTAACAAATATACACATAGAACAATAAACATACTGTATTATTCCATTTATTCATGTGAATAAAGACGTTCTTGTGGCCTGCACAGTTTTCTGCAGAGTGTCACAGTGCCTGATACTCTTATAAAAACTATGCCTAAAAAAGCATACTTAGTGCTGAGGCTGTCCACAAAGTTTATACCACTCACAGACAAACTGCGTTTTCATTCTACAGGCTCAAGGTAAAAGTCTCAAATGCTTTCGTCACAGGCAGAGATACTGAAGAGATCAAATCACTGTAAGAAAAAACCCAGCCAGAAGGAGGATTCGCGATGACTGCACGGGAGCCTCGCTAGACTGCTGCTCAGTGAAGCAACAGCAACAGCCGCTCATGCTCCAGCACGGGCTGGCAACGGACTCAGGTTCGTCGCCTTGAGCCAGAGAAGCAGGGTGTGCTGCAGAGGTCACACATGCTGTCTTTGGGAAGAGAAGAGAAAAGAGGACGGGAGCTCTGGTCTGCATGGGAGTTTTGTATGTGCACATTTGTGTGTTTGTCCTTTTAATGTCCTTCTAGGAAGGAACCTCAGATGATTTTAGGAGATGGACACATTTTCATTGTTACACTCTCAAGGCAAATTCCTCTAGAATTTAACAGGGCTGAAGCCAGTTGGATTATTCTGAAATATAATAGAGTTCCACTGAAAGGACTTTTTAAAAAGAGCCCAACACCTACAGAGTTTGATAACAATGGTTGTCTTCTTATTACATTTTAAACAAAACATATACATTTTTAATAGAACAATTCATCTTTGCTCTCTATTCCTTTGGGTTTACTTGGAAATGCTATAGACAAGTTATCATCCTTTTCCCAGTTATATTGGATTGTTCTGTGAGAGGCAGTTGATGTGGTTTAGTAGTAACAGAAATTAACATCTCCATTAAAGTATAACACAGCGGTACCGCAAAAACACATCAGTGCTCTTGTTGACCTGATCCTTTCTTAAAACAAAATGGTGCAAATGAAATGTTGGCCAGGTCTTAGTGTACTTGGAGTATACCTGATCTTTTCTAACTTTATGCTTTTACTTGGTGCATAATATGAGATCGGTGCTGAACATACACATGGAGGGAGAAAACCTATCATAACTCAAAAAACTTGCTGTCTGAAAGTACAGTTCATCAAAACATTAGTTATATATTACATTAAAAGATCAACAAGAAATTTCTTTTTATTTATTTGCATGTTCTAAGTGATTCTTGTGAAAATGGCAAGATTCACGTCTTCTCCTATTACAGAGAGGCTTCTGCTAGCACGGATGTATCATTCCTTTGTCTGCTAAGATCTCCAGTGTGAACATGAAGCGGAAAAGGCTTGTTATAGAATTTTGACAATTCATTACATGATAAAGGCTTATTTTCTCCCATTAATCCCAGACTTCTTTCAAATAAAGACATAAAATTATGCCAAGTTCTTGTGTGAATTGTGGTCTTGCCAGGTCTTAAGTGAGGCAAGAAAACCATTTGAATGTATTTCTTTTGAGAACTAGAAACAAACTTTTTCTGCAAACTTGCTCTCTTCCTTAGTCATCCACTCAGTTTTCATGGCTTTTGGCTATTAGCTGTCACTTTAACAGCTGAACTGTGAGGCCAACAAGATTATTAAACATAGCTTTAAATGCTGCTAATGTGAAAAAAATACATCGAAGATACAGTCTGTGGCCAAGAAGCATAAAATGAATTTACTTTATATATAATACTGAGAGGACATTTTGTAATAGCAGTTTTTTTGGCTAGAAAAAAAAAATTATAAAGCTCTCAACATTTTAGAAGTTTTATCAGAAGAGTGTGTTTTTCATAAAGACCTTCAAGAAGCTACTGTTATTGGTAATCCAAGAAAAAAGACAGAAGACTCTAGGCCATGGAGGAAATTAAAGTAAACTCTTACTATTTCTTATTAAAAGCAAAGAGCAGATTAGTTGCCATTTAAAAAGAACACTGATTGAATATATTGAAGCAATGTTCAAATAACTGAGGGTTGTGAACACCAAAACCAAGCAACTTGGTAGGTGAGTCACCAGAGGACACAGAAATTTAACTGCTCAGTAAAAGTGCAAATGATTTCAGAGTGGATAACTAGTCCTGTGGAGATCTGAAAGGAGACTGGAAATCCTACAGATTTGCACATCTGTATAAGCAAATAAAACACAGACATGGAAATTCAGATCTGCATTCAAACTTTGTGAAACTAATAAATAATAAATTCCATTAAGTGAATCTGTGCTAAAGAAACAACAAACCTCATTGTACATCCTTGAATTGAACTTCCCCTTGCAAATTACTGAGCCTTGGTCCATTTACTGTTTGACTTTTCTTTACATGGGAGTTAATACACTGACATCTCACCTTTAATTTTTATTTTTTCCAGCACTAGGGGAGGCTTAGATTGGATGTTAGGAAAAATTTCTTTACTGAAAGGGTGGTCAGGTGTTGGAATAGACTGCGTAGGGAGATGGTGGACTCAGTATCCATGGAGGTGTTCAAAAACCATGTAGATATGACACCTAGGAACACTGTTTAATGTCCATGGTGATATGATGTTAAAGGTTGGAGTCAATGATCTTAGGGATCTTTTCAAACCAAAACAATTATATGATTCTATGATGCTTTATATCCATGTCAAAAAAGGAATATAATAAAAAAATGGAAAAAACTATTTTCATTTTCTTTCCTGAAATACTTAGTTCAACTAAACAACAATAATAAAAAGCTAATATTAGGTGTGCAAAACGGAAACCTCTGAAGTTTTTTATTTTAATCTTATTTTTTAGTTCTGGTGCACCACAAGTTCTTTATTCTATCCATTTTTAATTTGCTTCCTTTTCACATATAGATATTGTCTGCTCAACCACACAAGAGATTTTTCTCAGATATGTCTTTCTTTTCTGTACCTAGAACTTTCTCCAGTGGGATATTTAGTGAGTGGTATTTCTTGTAAGACTTTTGACAAACCTACCAGAACCAAGTTTTTTCTATTGCAGGACAAGTCTTGGGAAGAGCTGGCCTAGCTTTCACAAACATAACATGAAAGAGGTCTCTCACGCCCCTCCCCACAGCTCTCAAATGCACCTTCCCACCAGCTCCTGTATTCTCCTTCTATCAAATCCTGCCTTTATGCTAGAAACACAGTTTCTACAGAGTAGTCTGAATCACTGCTTTACAGCTGGCATCCTGAAGGTTTTCTTTGGTACTTAGATCTGGGATTAAAATTAGGATAATCCTGTTTTTAGTAAAAGACACCCAGATAGCCTTAAACCAGCCTCATTATGAGATCCTGACCCTCCACCAAAAACATTGACCCTGTTTGTGGCAGGCAGTGATTAGTTTGTATGGCATTTCATTTATGCTCATCCATGACAGATTTTGGCTCTAGAAAGTAGAAAGCCACAGTCACCCAGTCAATAGAAGTTCAGATTTCAGTTGTAAGGTAATATGATGCCTATTATCCTGTTCATGCAGAAGGAGAAATTAGATGTGTTCTAATTAGGTTCCAACTTCATTAAATTGTCTAGGAACAGTGTATCCATTTTACAAGGTAGGAAACCTTTTTCATCTTGATTGTTCTTACTTTCCAACTGGGACCCAAACTGTCACTGTGAGCGATGTGGCCTCCTTTAGCAAAATGATGAAGACAGCTGATAAAAAAGGAGCACTGTTTCCCTCAAGTAGATAAGCAGTATTGGAAGTCTTGCTTTTCTTCAGACTCTCCATGGTCCTTTTCCTATGTTCATTTCCAGTTCTGGTTTATTAATGAACCAAACCTATGTAATGGGTATCTACACTGAACTCCTGTTAAACTACAATAATTTGAATTTAACCTCTTGACCCATTCAGTAAGTCCTTCACCTGCTGTGGGAAAGGAAAAAACCTCTTAAATTAATCATGAATCTGGTTTGCTCCTGCTGGTGAGACAAAGCCCTTTGGCACATACACTGCGCAAGTACATTGCTTTCATCTGGCCTTTGAAGAACAGTGGGGACTTTAAAGCTGAATGGGCTTAAGAAATATTTAATGCTGAACTGTCATTCACTAAAGGAAGAAGCCAACCAAAATATACTTGATTTTTAAGTGCATTGGTTCTTGTTTAGATAAACAAAAAATAATTCCCCTGGATTCTCCATCAAGAAGAAATCTAAAGTCATGACCATTTGCAGTCTGGTAGCTCACACTGTTTTGGTCTCTTTTCTCATGAAATGATAACATAGCATGCTTACGGAAACAGTCAAATAAAGGGTGGAAGTTTTACACAGAACTACAAAATAATAGTATTTATTGCAGCAGATTTACAGATAATTTGTGTAGTACTGCTGACATATCCTATCATATTCATATGTTTTCAAATATTTTATCACTAGAGTTTTGAATCTTATTAGTGGGTTTGCATGTATACTGTTATTGAATTTATTGTTTGCTAATACTATGTGAGAAATTGTTGCAATATCAATCTTTCCAATAACATCTGCAGTTTTAAATCCTTAAAACATGCTTCTATTGTAATGTAACTAGTAGTAAGATATATACATTAATTTTAATATTTCTTTTTCTACAAAGCTGTCAAGTTTACCTAGTATTGATTAATTTTAATTGCCCCTAAGATCTCACTAAGTTAGTAGGATGTTTATATTGAAATGCAGGGGGAGGAGGAGGAATATTTTATCAATTTACAGAGAGTTTACAGGACTGGAAATTCTGGAGTCAGGACAACAGCTTAGGGCAAAATCCTGCTGTTATGCAATATGCTTGCTAAGGAGGAGGGGAGTGGAGAGGTGTTGGCAGGAAAACTAAACTGCTTGTGCAGAACTGGGTAGAGCAAGACAGTCAAGGAGAGAAAATGTTCGGGGAAAGTACCCTGTGGTATCCTACATGGTAGTCTGTGTCTAGCAGACCACAACTGCTATTGGTCTCCTAGGTGCTAGGTGGAAGGATAGCAGGTCCTGGAGAAAGCAACAGTCTACTATTTATGATACGCATTACCACAGGAGCTATTGTTTATGCTTATTCTCACAAGAATCTTCCAACATTCACTCATTTATATGTTTAATGATCTAATGGCACTAAATATTTATGTTCTGGGGCAGCTTAGCTGAACTTTAACAAAGGGCTTTGGTCCGAGTTGTTTTTCTTTCCCAGTAAGTGTCAGAGTATGCACTACTATTCAGATCTAAAAGCATGCAATAGAGTAGAATCTGGTAAAGAATACTACAACCTGCAAAGTAAGAGAACTCATAGGGTGAACAATGTCTTCATGAGAAGATAACGCTTTACTCAGAAGTTAATTTTTTAATTACAAAATCACTTCAAACAGTTTCAAAATATAATGGAAACAATATGGTGTGGCTCTTGATGTTGGCTTCTACAATTAGTCTGTTATTAATTAAACTCTTGAGTAATATAACAACTTGACTGTTGAAACCTCTCTTTGCATTTAAAATACATGCAGACTGAGACTCCAATTATAAATAGACCATAACTCTAAAGGCTTAAAACTAAAAATTAAATTATTCCCATACAAATTGTTAAATTTATGTTATATTCTTTGTGAAGGTTTGGGAGTTCCCCCACCCCCCACACTTTTGTAAAATGACCCAGACTAGCACTCAGTCGGCTGGAAGTTAAATGATGAAGCTCTATTTACAGTTTTGCACAATGTACAGCAGATATTTACACTATATACACAATATTTACAGAAATATACAAGTAAAAGGTAATACAACAACACCACTCCCCTCCCAGAAATCAGAGACCCCAGGAGGGGCTCCCAACCACCCTTCCACCTTCTCCCCACCCCTGTACCTTACCCCAAGGTTTGCCTTACGTGCAAGGTAAATTAGGAGGATCGGCCAAGGGGGTTAGAAGAAAAGTGGTTAGTGAGGATTAATCAGCAGAGGAGCCAGAGCCCAGAAGCTGCTAGATCCCACCAGCAGCTCCTGCTCAAGCAAGCGACAGAGAGAGACTGACTTATCTGTTGTTTTGGTTAGTGTTCCCAAACAATTCTCCAGCAAGCCTATGAGTGAAGTAGACATCATGATGTTTTCCTTTCACAGCCTATAGCATAATTTTCTCTATTAAAATATTCCAATTAGCCTCAAACCAGCACATTCTTGAAAAAATACTTTGTGCATTTTTATTTTGTTCCATATACTATATCCAAGCATGCTTTTTCACCAGCAGTTTTTTGTTGTGGTGGACATTGAATCTTCTCTATTAATGAGTTTGCACATGCACACTCACCAGTGCTCATAGAGTCTTACCGCTGTCATTTCCTGGGCAATTACCTGCATGTGTCTAAGCAAAGCTAAGATAGAACACCCTATTTTACCTGAGTATGTACTTTTTGAAAAGATGTTCCACAGAACTGTGATTAGCCACATGGCATTGCTGAGGACCTTTGATTTGCTTAGGAGATTGGTTGATGGCATCTTCTGGGACATAGCCCTGAAGGACAAAGGGGTCCAAGAAGGCTGGATATTCCTCAAGAGGGAAATCTTCAAGGCACAGGAACAAGGTATTCCTGTGCATTGGTAAACATGGTGACAGGACAGAGAACAAGCCTGACTAAGTAGTGAGCTTCAAGTAGAACTCAGACAAAAAAAAGGAAACTTCATTGGCTATGGAAGAAGAGGCATGCAACTCAGGAAGAGTACAAAGATCTTGGAGTACAAAGATCTTGAAAGGATATGTAGGGAGAAAATTAGAAAGGTCAAAGTTTGACTAGAGCTCAATCTGGTCATTGTCATTAAAAATAATAAAAAGTGCTTTTATAAGTATGTTAACAGTAAAAGAAGAGTTAGGCAGAATGTGCATACACTACTGGATATAAAAGGCAACCTGGTGACCAAAGACAAGGAAAAAACTGAGCTGCTGAATGGCTACTTTGCCTCAGTATTTGTCAATTACATCAGTTTCTCCTTGAGGGTTCAGCCCCTGGAACTGGAAGACAGAGATGGGGAGCAGAAAGCAACCTCCACAGTCCAGGAGGAAATAGTCAACAACCTATTGTGTCGCTTAGATGTGCGCAAGTCTAAGGGACCAAATGGGATTTCTAGAGGGTGATTAAGGAGCTGGTAGATATAATCATCAAACTGCTCACCTTTTTTTGTCAACAGTCTTGGCGAACCAGGGAGATCCCAGTCGACTGGAGTCTAGCTAATGCGACACTCATCTACAGGAAGGGCCAAAAGGATGGTTCAGGGAACTACTACAGGCCTGCCAGTCTGACCTTGGTGCCAGAAAAGGTTAGAGAACAGGTCACCCTGAGTGCCTTCACATGGCACTTACAAGACTAGGCAATCAGCCTAGTCAGTATGGGTTTATGAAAGGCAGACCCTGTCTGACCAATCTAATCTTCTTCTACAATAAGGTGACCTGCCTAATGAATGAGAGAAGCACCCCGGATACTGTGTGCCTGGACTTTGGTAAAGCCTTCAACACTATCTATCACAGAGTCCTCCTTCAGAAACTCATGGCACAAGGCTTGGAAAAGTACACTCTGCACTGGGTTAAAAACTGTCTGTCTGGCCAGGCCCAAAGAGTGTAGTAAATGGAGTTAAATCTGGTTGGTGCCCAGTCAATAGCGGTGTTCCCCAGGGTTCAGTACTAGGACCAGTCCTCTTTAATATCTTTTCTAATGATCTGTATGAGGGGATCAAGTGCACTTTGAGTAAGTTTGCAGATGACACCAAGCTGGATGACTGTGTCAAACTGCTAGAGGGTAGGGAAGTTTTACAGGACAATATGGACAGGTTAGACTGGTGGGCCAAGGCTAATTGTATAAAACTCCACAAGGTCAAGTCCCAGGTCCTGTACCTAGGTCAAAACAACCCCATGGCAGGCTACAGACTTGGAAAAGTATGACTGGAAAGCTGCAACTTTGAGAGGAAGCAGGGGATACTGGTTGATAGTTGACTGAATATGAGTCAGCAGTGTGTCCAGGTGACCAAGAAGCCAGTGGCATCCTGATTTGTATTAGAAACATGGTGGCTGGTAGGAACAGAATCACAGAATCACAGAATTAATCAGATTGGAAAAGACCTCTAGGATGATCAAGTCCAACATATCACCTAACCCTTCTAATTCACTAAACCATGGTACTAAGTGCTTCATCCAGTCTCCTTTTAAACCAGAGAAAATCCTCTCCCTGTACTCAGTACTGGTGAGGCCACACCTCAAGTATTATGTTCAATTCTGGGTCTCTCACTACAGAAAGTATACTGAGGTGCTGAAGCATGTCCATAGGAGGGCAACAAGACTCATAAAGTACCTCGAGCACATGGCCTATGAGGAGCATTGGAAGGAGTTGGGGTTGCTCAGTTTAGAGAAGAGGTGACTGATGTGAAGCCTAATTGCTCTCTACAACTACCTGAAGGGAGATTGGAGCGAGGAGGGGGCCAGCCCCTTCTGTGTGATGACAAGCAACAGAACTGGCATAAATTGTTACAAACTGTGTCAGGGAAGAATTAGGCTGGATATTAGGAAATAGTTTTTCACTGAAAGAGTTACCGAACATTGGAATGATCTACCCAGGGCAGTGGGAGTTGCTATCAGCATGTGTACTTGGTGCTTTGGGACATGACTAATGTTGACTCTTCAGCACTGGGTCAAGAGTTGGGTCAAGAGTTGGAGTGAATGATCTTAGAAGTCTTTTCCAACCATTCTGTGATTCTGTGAGCAAAAATATTCCTGCTTTCATTGAATCAACAGCAAAATTTCCACAGTCCAAATAAACTTCAGAAAAGGTTTATAGTTTGACAAGAAATCTTTCTGTAACTCTCAAAAATTGGATTGTTTTCTATTATGAATTAGGAATTAGTATGGGAATCACTGATCCATCATCTACCTCCAATAAAATAAATTTATGAAGGTGCTTTGTCACGCTCTTTACTCGTGGTCAGACTTTACATCCACCATTAGGGGAAAGGTTCCCATGGATTGAACTCGGATTAAATAATTTGCATTGTTGCTTCATTGGTCAGCGACCTGGAATCTCTGAGCTAAAAACGACCAAAGGGATTGGGGATGTCCAGAAACAAGTGTTACTGGATTATAAACTTTTGGTAGTCTTCTTTTAGAACATTTGTTAAATCAGTTATAGATACATGCTGACTAGACCTATATGGAAAATATTAGCACAGAACATTTTGTTAGAAAAATTATTTCAAGGCAATTGATCATTTGCCCCCCCTCCAAGGGTACATGAATATTATTAGATTTCCTGTAAAAAGAGAAAACATTTAAATAAATAAAAAATAAGTTATTTTTAGACTTTAGGGCAGATGCTACTTAGTACTGATTGAAACATTCTGCTTGATCCCAAATTTTACAAGTTTGTGTTTTGTTACAATAACAAGGAACAAATGAAAAGCAATAGAGTATTTTAACCAATGCCATATTATAATCTGTCAGCAGATTATGAATGGCTATTTTTTGGCATTCATTGATATAATATAAAAAGACTACAGGAATATAAAATCAACTTTGAAATGAAATTCATATACTTCTCAAATAAACGACATTCATAAAATGAATTTTAAAAAATGACAATTTTTTAAAAATGTCAGTTTCCCATAGTTCTAAAAATCCTTATTTTGGGAAGGTTAGATACTCTTCCATATTAACTTTGGACTTCATCTAGCTTGATATTCTCATGGCTGATTTTAGAAGTAGTCAGAGTAGAGTAATGAATAAGCCTATCCTAATTCGTTCCTGGTGTCTTCTTCCTGTGTTTTCACAAAGAAAGAAAAAAAACTAATTTAAAACACGTTTTAGAACTAAGGAAACTACCAACCGTATTTCAAAGCAACATCCATTCCTACTTGAATGGAAAGCATAAACTAGTAAATCTTTATCAAGGTAAGGAACAAACTTAACTGATACCAATTCAAGTGTAAAATCCCCTGAGAGGGGGTATGTTAGCATCCATGGATATTGTTCCTTTGTCTCCAGCAACAACAAGATATCTAGTTAACTGAGTTTCCAGTAAAAACCCAAACAGATATAAACCAACTGTACACTGTTGTATGCGTTCTTCCTGCAGAACCATGTGCAGATTTTGCCACAAATCTAATGTTGGCTCCAGAGGTTTCGGTGCCCTGGAGAAACTAGTGAATTTCTGTGCCTATGTGAAGGTTTGGGAGTTCCCCACACACACACACTTTGTAAAATGACCCAGACTAGAACTCAGTCGGCTGGAAGTTAAAAGATGAGTTAATCTTTATAATCTGTTAAGAATTTGCATAGTGTACATCAAATGTACACATCACAGTTCACATGTATATCATGTATAGTAACATTCATTGGTCCCTGGATCAACGGCTCACCAGGGAAAAGAGTAGAGAAACATGAAAGCTGATTCAAGAAAGTCACAGGGGGAGAAAAAAACCCATGTATATCGCATCACAGTTAAAAGAGAGATAGGACCATTAGTTCAATTTCTTCTTAAACATTTTAAAGGTCTTGTAAATTACACCACTTGCAGTCAGAACTTCCAAAAATGTATATAACAGTTTCATAAAACTGTAACAATTGGAGGCAATACTGTTCCATGTTTGTAGACAAATTTCAGAGAACATAGGCTTTAAAGAGACTTTTCTCTATACATACATGAACTTCCCAGGTTACCCATTCTAAACATTTACAGTGATTCAGCATTTCAGAGTGTATGGACTACAAATAACTTTCTGAAGTACGTTTAAAAATATTCATCGTGATTAGGCCATAAATAGATGTATTAGTAACATTCATTGGTCCCTGGATCAACGGCTCACCAGGGAAAAGAGTAGAGAAACATGAAAGCTGATTCAAGAAAGTTACAGGGGGAGAAAAAAACCCATAAACTTAATGAAGATCTAGTGTAGTCAAAGATGTTACAAGGATAAAAATCACCTAATTAAGGGATAATCTCTTTTACTTTGTAGTATTGGAGCAATAAATGACTGCAGAGATTGAGTAATCAACAAAGCTAAAATGGGGTCTTTAAACAATCTTCAGACTTGTTTAGCATGCTTGTGACAAAGCAGGCAGGATTATTCAGAATTCTCTGGTGATGTAAATAAAACCAGCTCCATTGATGTCATTGCAGCCTCTATGTCAGCACATATTTTAATCCATTTTTCTTTCCTCCCTTGTCAGAGGACTTATTTTGCAGTGCCATCTTGTTGACTGCATCAAGATTGGTTATTCAATAGACTGGCTGAAGAGTAAGTGAAGTGTTGCAGTTACCAGCCGCTGAACAAAATCACAGCCCTATCAAGTCCACAGAGAAATTCCATACTCCTTGCATCAGATGTGAAGGATTGATTTGCCTATTTGAGGTACAAAGTTCATACCTAAGTGCTTGAAGATACCCTTCTAAATTAGTAATAGAGGCATGGTATTCCAACAGGGAGAAGTATTCACATATCCAATTAAAATCCAAAGTATCTACTACAGATTGAAAAGCAGTCGTATCTTTATTTTAAAAAACATCTTCAAGGAATTCAGTTTTTAAAATGCTGATGTCTGCCTTCCTGGGTCAAATGGCTGTTAGAGACTGGTAGCATTGTGGGAAATAATGATATTATACAGAAAATACCTCCCTTTCAGTTAAAAAAAAAAAAAACAACTTACCATTTTCTTTCTTTTCTTTCTTAATTGAGGTTGGCATATGCTAAAACATTAACTATGCCTCCAACCAACTCTCTGAATCTGTGGCAGCTTGAGTCTGTCTCTAGTTACCATGACGCAAAATTGTACATGGTTTGTTTTTCTTTCTTTTCCAACTAGGCTAGATTTCTCTTTACTCAACAAGAAATTAATTATGCTGAGAAGTGCCTTAATCCGGGTATATTCCTACAGACTCTCTATCCTGAGTGAGTAGTGCTACAGGTTTGTCCTACAGATAATTAGAGTCTATTCTAATAGACTATCACATTCTATTTAAAAAAAGACAATTTTGGTTTTTTTGTTTAAGTGTCTGCACTATTGAAAGAGATANGGCGGAGAACGGACCAGTTTAAACACAAAACCGTTGTAAAGTGTTCATAAACATCGAAGTTTGGAGAATAAAATTCTCCAGTGAGACACAAACTGGAAAGGCAAAACCTGTATTCTGTCTCCTGCTCCGTGTGTTTACTTTAAATCTAACTTCAAGGCAAAGAATAAAAACTCTCCTAGAAAGAGTAAGGAAAACATCTCTATATATTGATTTATAGTTGGATTTCCTTTAAGAAGGGATTGCTACAGGTGCCAAAGATTGTGCAACTGATGTTGAATAAGGTGTATGTGTATCTTAGCTACGATTAAATTTACTGAAGTACTGGGGTTAGTACTATTCAGGCAATAACAGAGGAAGATACACTCCCAGAGACTCATTTCTTTGAATAAGAGTTACACAAGTAGATAATACTTTGGTTATAAGTCTTCTACATGAACACAAGAGTACACAGGAAGAGTTCAATTAAAAATCTAACTGTCCTCTTATCCCATGCCTGTGTGCATACCAGGATTAGATTTTTTTTTAATAGATATTTTCTTTTTTATCGTGAAATCTTGCTGTACCCTTGTGTCAATCACCACTACCTTTTACATCAATTGAATAACTTCTGGTAGTACTGTGAATCAATGTGTTCCCATGGAAATAATGAGGAAAGCAATATCTTGGAGTGATACAGTAACAAGGGACCATAATTATGGTCCATGGTTAAAATTACAACCACGTCCCCTTATAAACTTTTATTTGGTGTTCCTGTAATTGAGACAAACTCTAAGTTTGGTTAAAGCATTGTCAAGCTTAATTGGAAGACACTTTATTGGAGATATGCAGCATGAAGGAAGAAGGTTATGGCATTAAATTCCTTTTGAAGTTACTTTATCAAAAATACCCCAGTTTGGATTTACCAATCAATACCTGACACAATTTAGGACCTAAAACTCTAAAGTTTCCTTGAGTGTTGAGAAAGTGTGAGGAAAGCATGACTCTGTTTTCCTTCCTTTAAATGAATGGAGAATTGGTCTGATGTTTTAGACTTGAGATAGGAAACTGGGGCATAACCAAACTTTAGGAAAAAATAAATTAAATCGTATGTTCTCCTTGCTATTAAAACCTCAGTGTAGAAATTCCTGTATCTCAACACATGGCTTTTAAGCAAGTAAAGAATAGTATATCATGTTCACTAAATGATTTAATTAAAAGAATACCCTTAAGCATTTTAAAATACAGAAGCAATTTTTTGAAGGGATGCAACTGCCAAAACAGACAAATAAAAGCAACTATATATTTGGCAGTGTATCAGTGAAGTACTTCCTGAAAAAATGTGATAATTCTTTTTTTTTTGCATGCAGTGTTATCTCTAAGTATCTGAAACAGTGAATGATCTTAGACATGCAAAAGCTAGGCATGGTGGGCTGTCTGTGGGAATATCAGATCTCAAAGTTGAAGGTAGTCCATACTAATGGCATTTATTTTGACTACCTTGTGTGAGCTTGTTCTGTTAAACCATCTTTTGACCACAGACAAAGACCAAAGTCTCTGGTAATTACAGAAGAATGGTTATGTACGACCATTAAAAGAATGGCAAGAAAAAAAATGAAGTTTTCTTCAGAAGTTGTGGATTTAACATTATTTCTGAAACCTGCATAATGTGTGACTGACAATCCCAGAAGTGTAACTCACATATTCCTGGTGCTGTGGACCAGTTTCCAGTTGATGAAATGGTCCAGGGCATAATTTTAGCCCTGTTGAATTCCATGACAATACTTCTACTGAGTTGAAAGGAGTTAAGAATTCAGTGTATTTGTGAATGTTAACCCTTTGGAAATAAACACCACTTTAGCACAGAAGTGGGGTTTTTTGCTTGGGTTTTTTTTTTTTTGTTTGTTTGTTTATTTTAAAAAAAACTTTTGTTTAGAGAAAGCACTATTGTTTTTGAGTGACACTAGCAAACTTTCAGCAGTTTGAAAACTTTGGCTCTTACTGCATGTTTCTCTTAGAAACAGAAATTCCTGCAAACTTTTTCAACATGTCTTCTAACCTCTATGGTCCCTCCACTGGCTTCCCACAGAACTCTATTTGTCTGAAAGTCTCTATGTACAAAGCCTCTGATCATATTATTAGAGCAAAATGTCAGTCTCCAGGCCTCCTTTGCATCTTCCTGCCCCTGGTTGCTTGGGTTTCTCCAAGAGTATAATGTGCAGTTGTCATCTGTATAGAACAAGGAACATCACACAAAACTAGTGTGAACTGTCCCAAAGTCTATCTTCCTATCTAAGCACAAGAAGCCTGCCATTAACCTTAACTCTTGTAGAACACACACAGAGACACACACCTATAAAACAATGCACTCAACTGACTCATCTGGAAAAAAAGGAGATGAGCAAATGTGTCACATGTTAGAGCTATTTAGCACACCATTGTAAACCACAGAGACAGTGAATAAAATACAAGTGGGTAATAAATATGAAATGGGAGTTGGCACAGAAGAAAGTAATGGAAGACCAGGTGGAAGAAGGTCAGTCAGAAGGATGAAGCCCAGCCAACCGAGTCCTGGGCTGCATCAAGAGCAGCGTGGCCAACAGGGCAAGGGGGGTGATTCTGCCCCTTTACTCTGTTCTCGTCAAGCTGGATCATTCTACCAAATATATTCAGGTAAGTTGGTCCAAACTAGTGGTGAGTCAGCAGAGGATAGGGTGGTGAATATGCCACACTCACAGTTGACCTGATTCTGTTCCTCCAGGAAGAATTCCAATCACCTCTCAGCAAGGGCAACAATTATCACATGGCGAAATCTATCAGAAGCCCAAAGCATAATGAAAACATGCATCACCTCACTTCCCATTCAAGTGTAAAACCTCACTCTTTGAGCCTTGGAGGATGTTTAAATTTCAATAACCTTTCTGTATCTCAGAGAAATTGCTAGTTTTAACTGGAAGATTTTTAAGATTCAGAACATTGCCTCTACGTATGCCCTCAATAAAGAGAAACTGAAACTGGTTTGGATAGCTAAAACCAGCATGGATTGTTCATGGATTGTTCATCTTTCTTTGGGATGACTTTACTCACTTTACTCTGCTCTTGTCAGACCCCACCTGGAGTACTGTGTGCAGTTCTGGAGCCCTCAGCACAGGAAGGACATGGAAGTGTTGGAGCGGGTCCAGAGGAGGACCACAAAGATGATCAGAGGGCTGGAGCAGCTCTCCTATGAGGACAGGCTGAGAGAGTTGGGGCTCTTCAGCCTGGAGAAGAGAAGGCTTCAAGGGGACCTGATAGTAGCCTTCCAGTATCTGAAGGGGGCCTACAGGAAGGCTGGGGAAGGATTATTTACAAAGTCCTGCAACGACAAGACAAGGGGCAATGGGTTTAACCTGGCAGAGGGGAGATTTAGACTGGATGTTGGGAGGAAGTTCTTTCGAGTGAGGGTGGTGAGGCACTGGAACGGGTTGCCCAGGGAGGTTATGGCTGCTCCCTCCCTGGAGGTGTTCAAGGCCAGATTGGATGAGGCCTTGAGTAAGCTGTACTAGTGGGAGGTATCGCTGCCTATGGCAGGGGGTTGGAACTAGATGATCCTTGAGGTCCCTTCCAACCTTACCATTCTATGATTCTATGACTGTCCTCTTTCTCTGAGACAGGATGAGTAGAAAGTACAGAAAAGACTAACAAACATTTCTACATTAGGCCAAATCCTAACCACAGTGAAGTAAAAATTTCTAGCTCAGTATCCTTCCTGAAAACAAGTCCTCTTGAGACCCTTCCTCTTCCAAGGGCATGCATGATGATCAGTAATTAAACATAATCTGTCAACCATCAAAATCAGGTTTCAGTATGCAACTCTGCACAGAAAAGACTCAATACTGCTGACATAAATCAGCTTTTCTCCATCAGACAATAGGCTTAGAGCATGGCCAAAAAGACTCACAACAAAATTAGCAATGAGAGTGTTGACCAGGGTAAATATTCTGCTTTGTCTCAATGGAAACTGGCAGCATTGTGAGCTCCAGAGGCCACTGGTTCTAATCGAGCTTGTCTCAATAGCTTCCTCCTCCTTGTCAGCAGCTGGACAAAAGCAGAATTAATGCCTAAGACCATCTGTATTAGTTAAGTACTGGGAAGAGGAGTTTCCATGAAACCATGAGATAGACCTTTGGGAGTAGGCAGGATGCTATAACAGGCAGCATGCTGAAGGCAAGAGACAAAGACCTGGGGTCAGAAAAAGGAGTTGTTTTTGTGGCTACAGGCATGAATGAAGTCATGTCTTAGCTGAGGATTTTCTGCTTGGCCTTGCTGGTTTTGTCATCTCTGAGTGAAAAGAATTGGTATATGCACAGGGTACTAACAGTAGTTAAATTCTTCACCCTTGGTCCGTGCTTATAGGCCCAAATCCCATATAGATTTCAACATATGCTTAGCCTGGCATGTATAAAACATCCCATTCAATTCAAAGGTTTGATTGGAAGTGCCTGGAGTTAAAAACATATGTCCACAAGGTCTCAGGACGTTATGTTCTTAGGACAAGAGCTGTTCCTCACAGCGCGTCTGTACAGTACCTAGCTCAAGAAGGCAATTACTGTGGAATAATAGTAATGATGTACTAGAGCAGAAATTGCTCTGAGTTTGCCTTCCAGTAAGAAACTGACCCCATCTCAAGTTCCCAGCATTATCATAAAACAATGGAATGAGATTATTGTTTCCTCTAATTTAAAAATTGGTGGCAGGGCCCAAATGCCCCTACTCAAATTCATCGTGATAGGTAGTGCATAGCAAAGAATTAATCATCACTGTTGGTGGTACAGGCACTAACCACTACCATCAGCTAAAAAGTTTATTATGGATTGCTTCTTGAAATAAAACATAACTTTTATTGGAAGTTTAAAGATAAATAAAAACAGCTGGAGGGAAAATACTACTAAATACTCTGATTGGCCCCATGATGTTCCACTTAAAGAAAAAATTCCTCTTGCTTCATTTTGAGGACTTCTTGTCTGTTGTGTTAAAGTTAGCTTTTCTTTCATGTGGGACAAGTGAAGCTGAAAAGGGAATTTACTTAGAACTGTGTATTGAAATTGCAGCTTACAGGAGCTTATGGTCAGTCCAGTTCCAAGAATCCTTCACTGTTTCTGTAATAGATGGTCCTTCAACTTATGCTTCCTCTATTACTTTTATGTAGCTTTCTAATTAGATTTCTTTAAAACATTTTAATTGTTTGCTTTCTGTGGACAGACAGAATGCCAAATGTTCACAATGCATTCATCTTTAAAAGTGACACTCTCTGTTCTGGGGTCTGGGTTTAAATTGTTAACAGAAGATAAGCTCGTATACATAAATAAAGGCTGGCTGAACCAGTCATGGGATAAGAGTAGAAGAAACAGCTCATGCCAGCACACCCCATATTTTCTGCACCCTGCACTGGGGCCATGTTTCTGGCTGCAAAACCAGCTGCCTCAAATTGAGGAACCACCCAAAGAGTCCAGAAACAAAGAAACTTAAATGAAGTTATTTGGAAGGAACACACAGATAGGGAGAGTATTTACAGTTACCAGAGTTACTTTATGCAAACTCTTTTAAGACATCACTTAGGTGGAATAGTATTCATTGAACTCTTTCGGTCTGGGATGTTTTTAACTGTCACATCTAAACACTTCCATGCAATACAATGAGTGCTATGAAAGGTTCAGTTTTCCTGTTTCTTAAGGATACCCTAAACATCAGACTTGCCTTTTATGCAGACAGTAGGCCCAAGAGATCTGCTTCCTGTGTGCCTGAAGTGCAGACTGGAGCATGTGTGACCCTGCAAGCTGGATCATGCTACCAAATATATTCAGGTAAGTTGGTCCAAACTAGTGGTGAGTCAGCAGAGGATAGGGTGGTGAATATGCCACACTCACAGTTGACCTGATTCTGTTCCTCCAGGAAGAATTCCAATCACCTCTCAGCAAGGGCAACAATTATCACATGGTGAAATCTATCAGAAGCCCAAAGCATAATGAAAACACGCATCACCTCACTTCCCATTCAAGTGTAAAACCTCACTCTTTGAGCCTTGGAGGATGTTTAAATTTCAATAACCTTTCTGTATCTCAGAGAAATTGCTAGTTTTAACTGGAAGATTTTTAAGATTCAGAACATTGCCTCTACGTATGCCCTCAATAAAGAGAAACTGAAACTGGTTTGGATAGCTAAAACCAGCATGGATTGTTCATGGATTGTTCATCTTTCTTTGGGATGACTTTACTCACTTTACTCTGCTCTTGTCAGACCCCACCTGGAGTACTGTGTGCAGTTCTGGAGCCCTCAGCACAGGAAGGACATGGAAGTGTTGGAGCGGGTCCAGAGGAGGACCACAAAGATGATCAGAGGGCTGGAGCAGCTCTCCTATGAGGACAGGCTGAGAGAGTTGGGGCTCTTCAGCCTGGAGAAGAGAAGGCTTCAAGGGGACCTGATAGTAGCCTTCCAGTATCTGAAGGGGGCCTACAGGAAGGCTGGGGAAGGATTATTTACAAAGTCCTGCAACGACAAGACAAGGGGCAATGGGTTTAACCTGGCAGAGGGGAGGTTTAGACTGGATGTTGGGAGGAAGTTCTTTCGAGTGAGGGTGGTGAGGCACTGGAACGGGTTGCCCAGGGAGGCTGTGGCTACTCCCTCCCTGGAGGTGTTCAAGGCCAGATTGGATGAGGTCTTGAGTAAGCTGTACTAGTGGGAGGTGTCCCTGCCTATGGCAGGGGGTTGGAACTAGATGATCCTTGAGGTCCCTTCCAACCTTACCATTCTATGATTCTATGATTCTATGATTCTGTGTTTGAAAGAACTTGGGGAGATTTTGGGTAGGTCCATGTGGTATACTTGCTGCTTTATAAAGACCAGATTACTTTTGACAATAAAGGGTCAAGTTTCCTTCAAGTTGTCCAGAATTCCTACAGGAGTAAGTATCCTGATGTTTGATGCCAGTGTCCTGGTGGCTGGAAGGCAAAGAAAGCCTGGATCTGTGGGGTTGAAGTAGGGGTCCCAGACATGCTGTCTTTTTCACAGAGGAGCTATGACAACTTATCACAACTCATTGTTCTCTCTTCTCTTGCAGCCTGTACTCATGACTAACAGAGCTACTTACCATGCTAGTAGGATTTAGATATTTAGGTGGCAGCTGAGAAAACGGTTAGTTGTCTGAAATGCAGCCTCCCACCACAGGTCTTGGACAGTTTGCTGCGTCTTCTGGGAGTCTGCTATTTTTATTAGTCGTCTTCTGGGAAGTCCAACTACATGAGCATCCCAAGCAACATTAACGGTTGAGTTTTTTTAGGCAGAAATAAGTTGAAAGAACATAGTTAAAACAAGTAGAGCTGGTTAAAAAAAACAAAAACAAATCACAATCACGTAATGTCAGGGACTGGAAGTAACCTCAAAAAGTCATGTAGTCCAATGTTCCTGTCAGAGAAGGACCACACAGGAATGAATCTAGGCAAGTTTTGAATATCTACAGAGAGGGAGTCTCCACAACACCACACACCACCACTACCACCCCGCCCCGGGCAACTTTGTTTTAGTTGTCATTGTTGTTGTTATTATTATTATTATTGTTGTTGTTGTTGTTCTTATTATTGGATACCAAGAGTTTAGCAGAAGATTTCTATAAACTTATTTATAATTAAAATTATGCCTACATTTATGGTAAAATAATAAGTAAATAATAAATTTCCTGATGAATCCTTTCACCACTTCTGTTATGCAAATTACACTTTGGGGGTAATTTTAAGTTACCGTTTAAGGATTTCTTACATGAACAAATAAATAAATTTTAAAAACCAAATAGAAACAAAACTATAACAGAAAAAAAAATCAAACTAAATATAAACATTTCAGAGTTGGATTCTTTCTTGTTTTAATTTACAGCTGCTCTCACTCCCCCAATAGTGTCTTGGATATTTTCCCTGAAGGTGGCCTGTGCTCAACTTTCAGAAAACATATTCTTTTATTATAATTTAAATACTTCTATTAAATTTTCTGTAAAGTCACTTCAAAAAGGAATCTTTCCAGTTTTAAGAATCTTCACCAGTATTTCCCCAAAGCATTAATTTCTACAAATACTTTATTGGATCTTATAGCACAAACCTCAACTCTGTCTATATGCATTTTTATTTTTTATGCAATTCCTCTAAGCTTAGATTTTTTAAGGGTTTGCTATCTATGAATAATAGTAGCAATTTTAAATCTCTTCTTTTGGGATTAAATTTCATAACCATTTGAATCATATGGGAAATACCACTGCAATTGGTGAGGAAACAGGGAGGGGTTACTGACAAACTGGTAAGGAACTTGAGTGAAATCCTAGGTTTACTGCAATGAGTGCAGGTTTTCCCCTGACTTTCCAGATTGCAGGACTGAATTCTAATGCAGAATGAAATGATCTCTGAGTTTAATTGATAAAACAGTCAGAATATAAAGGGTTATTTAGAAAGTATATTTGCAAGCTGCTTCTCCTCCTCATAGATGTGACATGATAGCACAACAACACTCTTCTCAAAACACCAAAAGGTAGTTGGAAACAGAATATCACCAGGGTTCTACCATAGCAAAAAAAGGGGAAATGCAAATACTGCAAGATGGAGGGAAGGAAAATTATATATCTGTGACTAAAATTGGAAGATACACTTTCTTTATGCATTGAAAACTACAGGAGTAAGCTTCCTGAAGGATGCTGGCTTCAGTAGACTTCAGTGAGAGTTTAGCCTGGATCGAGTTCAATACTGGGCCTTGTTTCTAAAGGAAGAGAGCAGTATAAATGTGTGTCCCCATTAGACACACTGTACACAAAGAGAGGAGTAAGAGTTACAACAGTAGCATGCTCTCCTCCTCTCTCGGCTGTGTGATCAGAGAGGTCAAAGCCTCACTGTTCACTGTGAACAATGCCTTGGAGCAGCAGTCAGGAATCTGTCACTCCAGAGCCACATGCTGCTCTTTGGAAGCAAAATCCTTCCAGCCTCTGGCATCAGAACACTTGGGAAAGAATCTGGGGGATGGGGGGAGAAGAGGGTAGAGGAGATGATGGAGAGGAAAAAAAAAAAAAAAGGAAAAAAGAAAAGAAGTAAAAAGACAGAAAGATAAAGAAAGGAAGAAGTGAAGTCACCATTTTCGGCAATTATTTATTACATCTATGCTTTGGTACCATCTTCTACAGAATCTGTGAAGGTCTTCAGAGTAAAGCTAACAACCAAGTAGAACAGATCACGAAAAATATGCACATGTTTTCAATTCACTTGATAGCAGTGATTGATGCCACCAAAGAAACATGTTCAGAATACAGCCCTTAAAAAACAAGAATATACTTGGTGGCAAAATGCATTTTTGTAGCCTTCAGTGAGAGTTGAGTAAATGGTGTATTTCATCACTGCAAATTCATTAAGATCACAGAGGCAGTCTCAGAACTTGGGTGAAGAGAATGGAGTTAAAAAAGAGCAGACTGAAGCAGCTTTAAGACACCTGGATTCCCTCCTGAGCCGTTTGTCATATTGTAATGGAGAGGTCTCAGTCAGGTACTGTTACAAAAGCCCAGTTCTTGCCTTTAGTCAGAAAGATATGTATAGTCTTATTCAATGGACTTTTATTCAGTAGGTTGAAGAAGACCAGAACTGGCCCCCGAAAGACTGAACTGTGCATAGACTGCCTCACTAGTGGCAGTGAGCCAGTCACAGTGCACAGAGAGAAGTGTTATTTACCATATTTGAATCCTGATTCAGTTTCCAACACTTACTTCATCCAAAGTTTGGGGGGTGGTCGGGTGCTAAACTGTTGTTGCCAGCTGATTTCAAAGAAATTAAAAAAATAAATGGCTAGACAGACATTAGGCAACAAAGGTCATTGACTTTCCACTGCCTTAAAGAAAGACGCATCTGCTTTGTTTGACTGCCAATAGATAAGGTGCATATGAAATTCCCCTTGTAAATTAGAAAGATAAAAGTGATTCTTGTCTCCTTGGATTGATCCCATTTCCACTCTTTTAATCATGTTGAAAGCACAAACTTATTTTGGAGTCGGTGGGGAACTATGATACCCAGGGGAAAGCCCCAGGAAAAATTCCTATGCCTTCCTTCCTGGGCGAGAATCCAGGAAGCTCTCTTGTGTTTGCCTCTTGCATTTTGTCCACAGAGTATCCGATACTGAAAAGACAGGAAGGTGAAATGGCTTTTTATGGGTGAAATGCAGGGACTGAGTTTTGATCCTGGTCAGGAGCCACTTTTTATCATCATCTCCTCTGTTAAGACCATCCTCCAGACCACATCCCAGTAAGGTGTCAGGACACACTGGTCATAAAATAGGTGAAAAGTTTCACTTCTACAAGTGTTAAGGGCTGGAAAGAGAGAATACTAATCATAGATACCAAATACTGTCAGTAATGGGAGCGTTGCAAGGCACAATCTAAAGTGGAGAGGGATCCATATACAGCATATAAGGCCAAATTTATCTGAAAATTGTCCCTAATTTGCCAATCCTTTTTGGTACATTTGATTCCAACTAAGATGATGGCAACTCTCGGTTAAAAAATGTTTTGCAATTGAAATATGAGAGGGTGGTCTGCTAATGTTATTTATTTCAAGTCTGAAGTTTCTCACGAAGGAAAGAAAGAGAGAAAGAGGGAAGGAGAAAGAGAGTCTTTTTGCCTTTTTTTTTTCTTTTTTTTTTTTTTTTTGTGTGTGTGTGTTTGCCTTCACGGCTTTGGAGTGCTCACTAATTCCATCTGTCCACAACAGAGCCATCGGAACGGCGAGAAAAAGCATTTCCATATGTGCAAATTAGCATCCAGCCTCTCTTAATCTGTGCAGTGCTCCTCTGAAGTAGATGGCGCGGATGGTTGCCAAACCCACTAATGGCATTCAAATAAAGGACTTTATTGGCTTTAACTGCCACTTTTTCTTTCTTTCTTTCTTTTTTTTTTTTTTTTTTTCAGAGAATGCGTTCTCCCTCTTATTTTGGTCTGATACTGTCACTTTGTGTTTTTACCGTTAAAAAAAAAGAAGAAGACTTGGTGCAGCTCTTTAATAGGACCCATTTTCCCCTGGAGATGCATTTTTTTTACTTTGTAATGAAATCTCACCATTAGTTATTGCACTATAATCAACACCTAAAGCATATCGTTCCCACTCTCAGCCAGCTTGTCTTTCCCAAGGAAGTTCTTCCTCTTTTCTCTACTTTTCAACAGCAGAGACAAGGCTGAGATGAGACACATCTTGCTTGGGATCTTGCCCACACTGTGAGTTCATATGAAAAGGAATCTGTTTGGTTTCTTGTTTGCTTGCTTCTCAAATTGTTTTTTAAGGTCTGGCACATTCACAGCTGCAGATGAGGACAACTAGAGGTATCAGCAATATCCTACTCAGAGTCGCTATCCCAAAGGGTCACTCTGCACCCAGAAAAGGCTACTGTTCGGGGTGTGTTTTGAATTTTGAACCGCTTGATTATTTTAATGGAAAACAAAGGAAATCACTTAAGCCTTGTAGAAAAAGTTTCACTTTTGTTATATTAAATCAATCTCTATTTTCATCCATCAGTATTTGTCCTGCTTTTGGCAAGAGTTAGGTAACCATACCTGAGACCTTGTGATCTGAAATGTTGCTGAAAATACCATGGTTGCTAATCTTGACTTGACTAGTGTTGCCAGCAATAAAACCACAGTCTCTAGTGTGTAGCAGACTCCATATGTTAGCCCCCTAGTCTGCTAAGTCACCACGCCAGCCTAAATTTGAAACATTTCTAAAGTGTTATACAATGTTGTAATAATGTTTTTACAAAACAAAGACTGAGTTACTGGAAGCCATATTCATCCAATCAGCATCTTATTGAAAGAGGAATCTTGATGGTAGCAGTGGTGACACAAGCTGTAAAAATAATTTTTAAAATTGCACTACTCTTTAAAAGGAGATCATTGACTTATTAGGGAGTGGAAGTTAGGAGAACTGCTGCAGAAAAAGAAAGGAAGTCTACTGAATGTTATCTCACTTTTCTGAGGAAGAGTGCCCCCTAAAACCATCAAGAACAGAGTTGACTTAATTAGAAAGGTCCCAATTGCTAAAATATTGCTTATAAAACTAAGAATGGACACTGTTTACATACTGAGCAATGTCTACCTGAACAGAAAACCTTCTCCATAAGCAGAACTTTCTCAAAATACTATGACTGCTGTTTGTTGCAGAATTTTTCCTATGTAAGAAGAAAAAAAAATCAACAAACCCCAAAAAACCCCAAACCGTCAACAAGAAACCAAAACAAACATTACAAATTGACTCTGTATTTCAAACTTAGGTCTACATCACAAAGAGTGACCTGAATGGTAGTTAGAGGGAATGGATTTAACTTGGTTTTAGGTTTTCTGTAAGACTCCTATCCTACAAATATTTAAGCAAGTATTTACCTTTGGTGTCTGGATAGTGCAGTTCTCTTTACTGATTTTAGTAGGTACTTATGTGTGAAGATAGTGGAAAAACAACAGCTCATACATTATATAAATCCACATCTATCACATTATTTTTTAATTTATATATATCTTTGAAGTACAAAAAGCTTAGATTCTCAATTCCAACCTTGAGACAGAAAGATCATCAAAGAACCAAAAAGCTAATTATAGACCTTATATAGGATTTTTAAACATATACTAAATCTATATTTCATACATATATTTTTACAAGTAAAAGAAATGTAGACTAAAAGAATAGGAATTATTTCACAAATAAAGGAAATATTTGCCATCCTTTGTCTTTTTTTCTCCCTGTTTTGTTCAAAGAATGGACGTTACATTCAACAGTTACAGTGCTCATTTACAGAAATTAGTTTTGTCAAATTCCTCTAGAATATGTTAATCAATATTTATTGTCCAGAAATATTTGCACTAGAAATTTAGGTTTTATTACTGATTTGTATAAGAAAGTTAATTATTTAAAAGAACCCAGGGACCATTTTTCTGGGCATTATACACAGTTTGTCTAGTTCTTGATTTAAAGGAATTACAGTCTTAGCTGTCAAATCAAACATTATGTAAGCTGTGTTCCAGTAATCAGGACAAAGAAACAATTCTTTGTGATTTCACTACCAAGCAATCAAGCTTATAATGACACTACTGAAGATCACAAGCAAAACATGCTTAAATACAGAGGGAAAAATTATTGAATTATCTTACTTGCTATGAATCACTCATTAATCTCTATTTGCATTTCTTATGGAAAAGAACCTTAGCTACCTGAACTGAATGTGGAAATAATAACCATTATTAAATAGTTAAAATTGTGCAATTATTAAATAATGCAACAATATCAATCATTACTCCTATTAATAATGAATTATAATAAGTCTCTAGTGCGTGGTCCCAAGCTCCAATACTCAAACAGAGATCTGAAACAACTGTTTGGATTTGGAGTTGGGGTACATACGTATCAGTCACAGAGTCAAAGTTCAAAATGTATATTCTTTGGCATTTTGGACTCTGACTCCACCTCCACACTTATTCATACTCTGGTCCATAACTAGGTCTGAAATAGCGATGAGAAACTCTTCATAAGCATGGAGATTCAAACTCTCCTTTATATTCAGTGTGATGATGAGTAATTTAGGTGTTTGTTAGGATCCTCATTTTACAAGTAAGGAGATGAAAACTGAGAGAACAAACAAGAAAGTCAGTGTCAGAAACAGTAGTACGTTGTCTGAGTATTTCTTACAAAAGCAATATCTAACCTGGTTTTGACACCATAAAAATGCTTAAAAATTAATTAAAAAAAAAAAGGCAGCTGAAACTGCTTCAAAATATTTTAAAAATTCAGTCTCTTCTGTAAAATTTGTTTTCTTATTTAAATGTGATAGTTAACTAGTTTTGTTTGTTGTTGTAAAGATTGTTAAGAGTCAGGACAAGAAGAAATTAAGAGAGGAGAAGACTAGTAAGTATAACTAGTTTTACATAGCTAATCATAATTTCTCATGGTCCCTTTTTCAGATTTACAAAAACATCCTCTCTTCTGACATATCACCCACAAAGACTAGTGTACAGGTTTTTTTCCACAGAGCACAATTCAGATGAAAAAGAAAACAATTTCAGAACTTCATCTGTTAAGGGTAGGAACACAAGACTCTTCCTGTTTGAAATGAAACAAATCTCTAACTTCTGCTTCTCTCTCAAATGAAGCTGGTATAAATTTTGTCAGCACTGATGTCTCTGCAGCATCCACATCCAAACACACGCACATTAACCCATATAAATGCTCATACATAGATGAACAATGGCATCAAGAACAGAAAAAGAAAAAATAAATTAAAAATATTGCAGCTCTCATTTTAAATCCAAGTCTCTTTGACTCCAGTGGAGCTGATGTAATTTACACCAGCTGAGAATCTGTTCTTGTATTTATTTTAGAAAAGATGCAATTTTGTCCTAACAAGCAGTTTGCAAGGCCTACTTGATTGATTTAGTTGACTCTGGCTTTATTACAGCTTAATGTGTTCACATCACTATTGTTAAAGTTGTTTCAGCACTTCTATTATTACTGCCTAGTTTTTGGCATTTAGACTTTTATAATAATAATAACAGCATTTTGTACTTTTATAATATCTTTCTCCTGAGTAACTTAAAGGACTTTGCAAACAATAATTACTCCTTACAATCCCGTGGTATAGCAAATTGTATTGTAGCATGTTTCACTAGTGGTTCAGATTCTGATCTCGGTTCAGATCAGTGTGTATGCAAACTATCTATTCTACAAATGTGGTTTGAATTCCTTCTTAAAGGAAAACAAAAGCAGAAAGGTCTTTTATAAGAACTGCTGCTACCCTAAAACAAAACTGTCCTGATTCTCTCTCCCTGGTACTAATTTTTAAAACTTTGGGTTTGTGTCAGCGCTTCCTCTTCTCTGTCTTCACTGTAGCAGCAAAGGCGTGGGGAGGCTGGGTTAAACAGAGGATGAGACATTCCCTTCTAAAAAGAAAATTTCTCCTGGCTCTATGAAGTCATATTTTCTTATTTCAACTTAAATGTTATAAATAAATAAATAAATAGAAGTATAAGGGGGCTGTCGAGCAATCTGGAGCAAGATGATTGTTATTTTTAGCAGAAATATGAGAGAGATTCTGAAGATAGTTTCTTTTACACTAGTGAACAATATAGACCTATATTTGGTGCTTGGAACTGAGGAATAGACACCCAAACATACTCCACTTAGAAATTGAAACACATGTGGAAATCAGATTCTTATTAGGACTACATGAACTACTTTGCACTCTGTGTATGAGAAGACATCTAATATTTCACCATAATGAAGAAAAAAAAATAAAGTGCATGTAAAAAGGGTTTATTGTTAAATTTTACTGGTTTGGGGATTTTTTTCATTCATTTTTCATTCATTGATGTAAACCACAACAAAAAAATAAAACTATAAAAACATTCAAAAAATTGAAGCAAAGAAAAAAAAAAAAACAAACCTCTGAATTTAACTATCCAGAATGAGAACGTGAATAAATTGATTTTTTTTTTTAAGTTACACAGTGAAAACAGTTAAAGAATATGTTCGTTTCAGGCAAACTTGAAATTCTTATTTTAAAATTGCTGACACATCATAAAATATATAATTTTGAGAGATTTTGTTTGCTTGCTTTAGTCTATTTAAATCTAACAAATGGCAAGTAATTTCTTTTATTATTAAAAAATCATACATTCTAAGAAGAAAAAATATTTTTATTAATAGTTCAAATGCATTGGAAAGTGCATTTTTCTGCAAAAATAAAGAAATAATCTAAAAGAAAAGCCTTCTGTTCTGTCTAGTGTATGATCTCATCGCTTTCATCATTCTAAAAAAATATATACACAGTTCAAAATTAATTCCATATTTTTTCACCCCTTGCAATAAAGTATTTACAGGATAACCAGTTTGAGCACAGATTTGAACTATATCACCTTAACTAAGCTTTGCTAACTTCTGTAGATTATTCTGCTATTAAAATTAGTATCAGACAAGACCCTTAAGTGCATCAACATTTTCAACAGCAAGGGAAAAAAAATGCGAATACCTTTATGCCCTTTTTGCAGCAATTTGACAACAGGTAATAATTCAATTAACTATCCTACCATCCTCATTGCCATTGGAAAGAAAACATCCTTGTAGGACTGGTGAAGAAACAAGTGCATTTTCATTGAGTAAAAACCACAACTTCAAGGTTGAAACCAGTGGATGTTCTGTCCTTTGTTTCAAAAGCTCCTGAATCAGCCATCTAAACACACAAAGCAGTATGTTGGCTTCCAAGGAAGTGGGTGGAAATTTTTCATTCCCTTACATGAAGTTGGATTTTTGCTTAATCCTAGATAGAAGTAGAAGGGTGGTTCCAATGAATTTTTAAAATATTTCTAATTTGAATAATAAATAAATAAACAAATATAATTATCTGGATACTGTATATTACAAGGTTGTGTGCAGACCTGGTAAACTGAAGTGCCCAACTGATCTGAATCAATCTGAAAGGTTTACCTAAAAACTGGTGATATAAAACCTTGTAAGTAGTGTTGACTACCTTTAAATATAATTGCTTCCCTGAATTTGACACACAAAAGAACACCTGAAGTACGTATTAAAAAGAATATTTGGTAATTATAGATTTTTTTTTGAGGTAAATTTAACAGAAAACTATTACCAAAAGAGAGAGAGAGAGAGAGAGGGAGAGAGAGAGAGAGAGAGAGAGAAAAGAAAGAAATATCCATAGACATATAAACAAAAATTGCAGTGCGGTTGTTTTGGGTTGATCTATTTCCCAGTCCAAACTATGACTTCAGTGGTAATATTGCTGTAGTCTAGAGGAAAAATAACATAACCAGGGCTTCAGATTGTTTCTATTTACACACTGAAGGATGGTTGCAGTAGATTCAATTCAGAAGAAACAGAGCAATCTTAACTCTATCACTTCTGACTGGAGTGCAAAACTCAAATCAATTACTCATAAACATTTGTGATAAGATTAATTTAATTTTTTTCTTAAACAAAGAGGGTAAATTAAAAGTATCAGCTTATTCCTTCTTTCTCTGTAGTGACAAGATTAAAAATTAAATTTATACATATTTTATTTCTACATAATAAAGCCTTTTTGCAAAAAGAAAAAAATACCACAGTTCATCTAATTAAATCAAAGAAAATTGCCTGCAGCGATGCTACAGTATTACAATTAGACGTCTGCCAAAACCAGCCGTTTGAATTCTTAAACACCACTCCAGTCTTAAATACAAAACATGGTTTTCATCATTTTGTGTGATATCACTGAAATGGAGTTTTTTTTTCATCACTATTACGTCAGCCTGGAATGTCTTGTCAGATTCATCACATATTTTCTTCTGTCTTAACAAAATGTTGGGTTAAGTAAACACAGAATAATTTTGCTTCGTTCTCTGTAAGTCTAAATATTAATTTTGTTATATAATGTTATGGGAATAAAATAATATAACTTTTAATACAACATCGGTAGTAAAAATCCAAGGTCTGTGTAATTAGTATGATTCACATAATGCTTAAATAGTCTTCAAGAAGTAGTTGAAGATGATTATTTACAAAAGCTGAGCTCTCCACATAGCTATTTTTCACAGCCTGATTAGTACATCTAATTTAGTATATACATCAGTACATCCAGATCTCAAAGGCCTGCACCAAATGCTTAGCTTACCCGTAGACTTCCTCTGTGACCTTGTCTAAGTCACATTTTTCCCCATGTCTGAAAAATGGAAGAATAATGTTTCCTACCTGACAAGGGTGTTGTGAGGCTAAATCCACAGAAGAGTATCAGACACTCAAAATACTGGGATCTAACAACGGATGGATAAAGAGACAGGCTGAAAACAGAGAAGACTGGATAAATAAGTTGCTATGCTACAGTAAAAGCAATTCGTTTAAACATCGTTTAATGGAAGCAGGGTTGGGTTACAAGTTTCTATTGACTGACAGATGCAAAAATGTACTCCAAAAGCACTAAGTTAGATTTCAGAAAAACTATCAACCATCAATTTAAGGAACACTCATATTTGCAAAACTTTGTGGAATATAAACAGTAAAATAATGAATGTGAGTGGTGATTAAGATTGTCTGTGTTAACATATTACTATGCAATCATATTCTACATTTAACTATGAAAACTACAGCAGTGTTCACCTTATCATCTCTGTGTCTCACTCCTTTCTTCTAAGTTCTTATGCTCCATAGAGCAAGTATGCCTGTAATCTTTGCTGAACTCTCCCAGGTCACATGCAGGCATATTCCCTTCAGATTCTTCCAGTTGACTCCACTGAGCCTAGGTTGAGGTAAAATTGTATTTAACCCTCCAGGGAAAGTTCCCATTGACCATCTGATGATACCACTTCCACTGATTTGTATTACAGTAAAACGTTCATACTACACTTTCATGCTTGCCTGAACTAAAATCTGTGCCATGTACAGGCTCAGGATCATGAGAGTTTTGCAAACCACTTTGTACAAGCACACACATTTCTGAAGTCTTCATCTACATATGATACAGCTGTTCTGTGCTCTGCACACTTACCTTCCACTGTCCTCCATATGACCAAAGCTGTTTAAGGTGAAAAAGATCTATAATAAAAGGAAGCACAAAAATACTCTGGGAAATATATATTTAAATTAATATTTTTTTACTAGACTGGATGCCACAAGCCAATGTCCAGTACTCCGACCAAGTGATCAACTCCTTTCAATTAGTTTTGTCAGATACAATCCGCTTGCTTTATTTTGGCCCCCTGCTGCTACTGTCTTATACAGGATTACACATACCATGAATACCTGGGGGATCTATGCTCAAGTTTAAAAGCAGACAGAACATGAAGACGTTGGACACATTTTAATAGCATGTTAAAATGAGACTTGGATGTAGACACATGGCATGGCAGGATACCAAAGGTGTTGCCTCAAACTGGACACTTAAAGTGTAATAATAACATTATTTAACTCTGTTTTATACATATTTTTTCATCCATACTTTATGTTCATGCACAATGAAATGTGTTGTTGGACTGCAAAAGTGAGCATGTTAGGATTAATTAGAATTTATTTATGAATAATTGGATAAAAGTCATCGAATAGGCAAAGAACAATCCTGGGCCTTACTCAGGCATGGGATTCCAGTTGCAGAAAATGTTGATAACACAAGGAAGAATGGGAGTTGTAGGATACTGTCCACTTTATAAGTGGACACCTGCAATTTGGTTAGAAATCAATAGCATACTTTCAGAAATCCATTACTCTGGACATTGCCATGAAAGTTTATCATTTAATTTCACCACTTAAAGCTACTCAGCCTGTATAAATGAGGTGTAGTTCCAGAAAAATCCATCCACTAGGTTTGCTTACAACACAGCTCACAGATCAAGCTCTGACTCAAACGTGGTTGGAACACAATAAGGTCTCCTATTACAATCCCAAAGGACAAATGTTTGAAACTCAGGTTGAACTCCTTTCTCAGATTCTTTTCCGAGAGTCATTTCCTGATTGCAGTATTTGTACATTTCTGTAGGGCCTCATGTTCCTTCATTCATGTGACAGTGAACCTTTGCAGTACAAGCTTTCAGCAGTATACCAATATCCAGGTAGGTCAGCTGAACATGTTCAACTTTGACAAAAGGTCTATATCCTATTCACTGTGCTGTTCCATCACATTCTCCCATTCATCACCACTCATAGTTGAAAATTTAATCAGAAATTTCTATCAAATAAGCAAAAATTCGCAAAAATAAATAATCAATATTTATTTACCTTGTTCCCATCTTGTCAGCTCCAAGACATTTGAAAATCAAACACTTACAAAGAAGGTAAAGAACAGTAAATTCCACTTAAGAAACAGAGAACAAAATACATACAATATACTTGTAGATAAGTTTTTTGGTTTTTTTCACTTACGTTTTGCTTATATTGTTCTGATTTTGAAAGGAGAGTATATGATTATTCACATCTTCATTAACATTTATGTAAAAAAATGTGAAAGCAAAAAGTGTTTTTTAAACAAATATTTTTAGCTTCAATTTCACTGTTATACTGTGCTTGTACAAAAATGTGAGAGATCACAGAATTTACATCACATTGTAATTACCAAATTTTGTAGTAATTACTGAAATTCAGTAGGGTTTTTGTAGAACTTACAGGAGCATATAGGAGTTTCTGGAAAAGGAAAACACCTGTCAGTTGCTGGCAACAGCTGTGTCTATTAAGGACAGGAGAACATATTTTTGCAACTATACCTTTTATATTTACAATACACAACATCATTGTGTTGCTGAATTCTGCTGTTACCTGGATTGTGGACAACTATAGTCCAAGGAATGAACATCGAAAGCAAAATTTTGGTGGCAGAATATTTGGCATAGGTACAGAAGTCTCACTTCTTTCCTTGGCCTCTAATGCATGCTTTGATAGGATATACACTTACAGACTGTTAGGTCTCTAACAGAAAGTTTCTCGGCAGGTGACACAATGCAGAATGATTTCCAGTTCTATGAAATTATCTGTTTTCCACCATTTGGATTAATCTTAAAAGGATGGCTGCTCATGATGGTGTTATCTATCCTCATCCAAGCTCACTTTATGGAGTGATGAGGTCTTTTCTGACCAATCCTTGTCTTTTGCAGTGTTGCCTATCAAGCTGCCAGAAATCCATTGTACACACTTATTCAAGGAAAAACTTCTTTGCCATTCCCAGCTTTCTCTGGGTATTTGGAGAACCCTATCATCCACTGCAGAGTTGCCAGTGAGAAATCTTCCCATACCCTTTTGATGAAGGGTTGTTAAGAGCAGTATGAAACACGAACCAGATCGTAAGTTACAAAAACAGTGTTTAGGGTTAAGTATAACACTTGGAGAGACCAAACAATAACAAAAGTAAAAGTGGACCATGTTGTTATGTAATAAAACTTAGCTTTTTTTTCGAGAGTTAAGGATTACTATTTGCACATTAAAAATAGAGAAGACCACAGAGACCACTAAAGCTGGAATTAGAATGTGTAAAGCCCTGAATCCCATATCTTGCCTTCAACCACTAAACCACATCTTCTATAGTTAGCTCCGTGAAGCTGCTTATTATTCACATTCTGCAAGTGCTTAAGCACCCTGCTGAATTAAGGCCCACCTCTTGGAGACCAAAGCCTGTAGTTCTTACACAGACATTTATCTTTTGTAATCAAGTAACTGGAATCTGTCTGTGGGAAAATTCATGCTTTTTCTACACTGCAAAATTAAAGTCATTAGACCCTCCAGAATTCATATTCTTGTTTTGTAATGTCTCACTGTAGTTTCAGGCCAAAATAACTCCACTGCACTCAGAATTAGTGTGTTGTTTACAAATGAGAGTAATGTAACAAGAGAATTAGGCACAAAGTCCCCAGTTAAATGGTCATGATCACGCTCTACCACTCTGCTACTAACTCGTAGATTTTAAAGACACAGACATTCTCACTAAGAACCTTCCCATGTAGTTATTTTCCACTTGATTATGTTTGATTTATAAGAAATAATATATTAACTTGTGTTAAATAGTTATCCACAAGTTGGAACCTGATTATCAGATTCTGATATGTACAGCATCTAGTCATGTTTGGATGGCTATAGTTTTTCATCTGGAGGACATCTTCACTGTGCAATCTGGATTAATGAATTATTTTATGTTAGATCTCCAAGAAATATCCATCATTTGCTTTAAAGAAAGAAATAAAGAAAATGTATTGGCTTATGCAGACTGTCGTTCACACATCTGTTTACTCAAGAGTCATTTGAAAGTCTCCTTGTGTCTACTCAGACAGCTGGCTGGCCTATGCATAATGAAAGTGTTTTGACAAGAGTAAAGCTATTTGGTAAAAAAATGTGTGATTACTCGTGTGAGATTCAGTTACCACCTATGTGCATTTATTGGGTTCTGTCCACAGTACCTGTTGATCAGAAAAGGCCACAGTGGTTGACTGTTTACTTAAATTCTATTTCCTCTAGTTTCTTTTCTCATCTCTCATCTGAGGTGCAGTAACGAAATAACGGTAAACATAAACAAAACCTAAATTACATTGCATCCCTTTTGAATATAAGATACAGCACAGAAGAAAGAACATAGACTGAAGTAGTTTTCATTAAGTTTCAGGAAGAATTCCCAATGTCAATATAATGATACATAATGTTACAGGATATTTTTATTAATGTCTTATAACTTGTTCATTTTTTAGATTAGCTAATATTTCACCTTTCTCCTGCAGTGCAAATAACGTCCCTAGGAACTGTTCATATCCAGAAGTCCCTATTTAGTATTTGGGGTATTTTAGTGACTTGTTGTTTTGATAGTCGCCTATTGTTGAGTTGTATTGGATATTAAGCATATTACTGCCTTATCCTGTCCTACAGTGTGAAGGTTTGGGAGTTCCCCACCCCCCCACACTTTGTAAAATGACCCAGACTAGCACTCAGCCGGCTGGAAGTTAAGTGATGATGCTATATTTACAACTTTGCACAATGTACAGTAGATATTTACACTATATACAGAATATTTACAGAAATATACAAGTAAAAGGTAATACAGCAACACAACTCCCCTCCCAGAAATCAGAGACCCCAGGAGGGGCTCCCAACCACCCTTCCACCTTCTCCCCACCCCTGTACCTCACCCCAAGGTTTGCCTTACGTGCAAGGTAAATTAGGAGGATCAGCCAGGAGGGTTAGAAGAAAAGTGGTTAGTGAGGATTAATCAGCAGAGGAACCAGAGCCCAGAAGCTGCTAGATCGCCCCAACAGCTCCTGTTCCAGCAAGCGACAGAGAGAGACTGACTTATCTATTGTTTTGGTTACTGTTCCCAAACAATTCTCCAGCAAGCGTATGAGTGAAGTAGACATCATGATGCTTTCCTTTCACAGCTTATAGTGTAATTTTCTCCATTAAAATATTCCAATTAGCCTCAAACCAGCACATATAGTAAACCTATCAGAAGGCATTCATCAAAAGAGTGTAAATTGATTCATGTTGAACATGTACCCAAATCCCCGTATGTTGAATCTTGTTATCATTGACCTTTTTTAAGTTTGTTACAGCCAAAAGCTGCCTAACTGGGCTATAAATCCTTCAATAACACCTTTTGTTTTCAAATTTCCAGTATCCCTTGTTTTCTTTCTTCTTTTACAGTATTTTTAGTCCTTCTACTTTGGGGACTGTCACTAAGGGGATGATGATATCACAGGAGACATTCAGCACTTCACAAGATTAGGTCTTTTATTCTTGCCAAAAATTTGAGCGATTTGAAGACTCAAAGATAAAATAAAACTTCCTTCTCTAAAACTGGACAAACACATAGCAAGCTGCTGTAACATCTTCTTTTATGTAATGTCATTCTTCTTATTCATCACTTAAATTTTTTGGATCCTATCAGACACCATGAATGTCAAGATCACTGAGGTAGAGAAAATGTTCTTGTTCAGTGCCTTGCAGAATCAGGTTTTAATTCCTGATAAGCTTGTACAAACCAATGCACCATAATAATAACCACTGACAATAACAATAATAACAAACAGTGTAGAGGTATGAATTGTTTTCAGTTTCAGAACTGTTCACATCCCATTATTTCTACAAGGTTCTTATTTTAACTAGAGAAAATTAATTCATTTCCACTGGACAAATTGCACAAAAAAATGCTTCCTTCAAGTGTAAGGACCAAAAAGCATATGATATTTAAGATATACCTCTTGACAAATTTCAATCTGTGTAGTTTCTCTAGAAATCTCCTTATTTTAATCTTTTCGGTTGAAACTCCAAGTGAAATTTATAGTCTTGAGGCACAGAGGTTGTATACTAAGAAGTTTCACTCCCAGATGAACCTGGATGCTTTGTTCTGGTGGAAATCTCTGTTTTATAGACTGCAAGACAGAGTGTGACTACTTTGTGCAAAAGAAGCACTTTAGAAACTACAACTTTATAATATAGTTAATTAAGAGTGGCAGAGAGCTGATGCTGTGTATTCTGTAGTAAAAAGGAACACTCAAGGTATAAAGGTAAAGCCTGGGTGCCAGACCCTGCAAAGTACAAAGTACAATGACTGTCCTGCAGCAGCATGTGCTGACACGGCAAAGGCCTTATGCAATTAAGCCTCAGAAAGCCTGAGATGCTTCTTGGGATGCTTGTGGGGACAGTGACCATGTCCAGGTTTCCTGGCAGAACTCCCATTGCGATGTAACTTAAGAGAACAAATTCTGAGAGGCAAGTGAGTGTACAGGGCTCTCCATGCAGAAACTGCGATTCCAGTGGTGGCTTGTGCTCATTATATAGTGTGAGATCACAAATAGAAGTTTTCACACTTGCCCATCTGCCACCAACTGACTCTAAAGAGCTGGTGAATCATACACTTAAAAGAGGGCGAATTTTTCCCCGCTGCCATTGGAATGTGTTTTGAAATTAAATATGCACAGTACAAAAGCTGCATAACAAGGTTGTGCTGATCACATCAGACACTGTGTATAATGCTACAGACATGAAGGTCAGGGGTCTAGGCCAAGACCATGACCCTTAGTCACGACATCAATGAAAGCTGATTCTTCCTTCCCCTTGGTGTCCCTTTCCATATCTGGAGGCTATTGAAAGAAAGATTTCTTTGAAAGGAGTGAGGGGAATGAAAAAAGGGGAGGGGGAGAGGGCTAAATAACATAAATATGGTGAAAAAATATTATTTTTGTGCTTGCATATGGTACTTTCTTCTCTCTATCTATATGCATACATTTTCCATTTGCAATTTGTAATTATTGCTTTGGCTTTACAACGTATTCATCAGTGACACTGTGATCCTTTTGTTCTGTTGCATATTAAAGTAGTTCAAAAGATAGATTCAAAAGGTCTCAGGTTCCCAAAAAGGAACATAATAGGGTAATGCATGGCAAGAACAGTTTCTGCTTTCCACAAAACAGGAATAAATAAGGAAGATATTGCATTATATTTTGTTACAGTACTGTATGTACTCTTTGTTAAAGTCTTAAACAGATTCTTATCCATTGCAAATACTAGTCCTTAACCTGATTTATGTCTTGAAATCACTTTTAAGGTTCCTTGTGCTTTACAGTAGAAACCAGGCAGGATTTATAAAACATTATAAATGCATTCTTTTTGCAAAGAGCAATGTTAATATGATCATTTTGGTCTTTTGAAAAATAAAGGAAAAAAATAAAAGGGTAAAGGAATTTTTTTGTTTTTCATTCCCTCTCTAAAAGCAAGTTTGCTTTTGGTGTGACTAATCTACATGAAGTATAACTGTATCTATTACCCTTTGTAAGTTTGTGCAATATGTGACAGCTGTTTGACCCTGTCACTAAAGTCCCTCTTACCATGGAAAAGAGACAAGAGTATGCTGCAGTGAAGATAAAACAGCCTTTATTCAGACTGCTGGACAGAATCAGACTCCTTGGTTCTCTGGTTGCCAGAGAGATTACGCATCCTGAGCCTGTATGTCACTGTGTCTTTCCAATGCTCAACCTGTATATCCCAGTTGTGGAAGCAAGTGAGCACACTACAGCTGTCAAATCTCAGCTGCCCAGGAATTATCTTTGTCTTGGGTATGCTACCTGATTCTCTACAAATATGACTACAGGTCATTCAGACTTAAGGTGAGATTCATCCATACTGCAGATGAGACAGACATGAACATAGCTGTTGTTGCATGGGCTCTACAACGTAATAGTCATTATCCTTGTGCTGTGTTCATATCTAGTTGCATCAGTCAGCCTTGAGCAGCGGTGGGAGAATACTCAAGTGTTCATCCAAAAGCAATGTTCAATAACTGCATTTAGTCTTTTCACACAAGCATATGATTAAGCAATGCAGTGTCTGAATGACACCTCAGCTTGCCTTCACACTATGTCTAGAACTGGAGGCAGTATTGCTAACTATTGAAACTAATTTGCTTCATTAAGAAATATCAGCTGATGTGCCTGTAGGGGCTATCCTATCTACAGGACTTTGTAACTTTGCACAGGACTGGATTTAAAATATAGTAACTTATTTCCTGTTAGCTGGGCTGCCTGTAAGTGCCTCTGAATTGCACTGTGGAGACATAACTTTAAGACTGTGATCCTCAGATTCTCATCCATTAACTAGATGCAAACAAGTTGTCCTAGTTCCATTTCTTATTCACCCAATCATACTAAAAGCAGTGACAGAATTTGATAAAGCAGACCATATTACTCATTATTTCAGGAAATTATTAATAGTATGTCAGTTATTTGTTACTCCTTATCATGCAAAAACAAACTATTATTCCTGTCCCTTCATTTTCAAGACCCTACAAATCTGTAAGAAAAAAAAAAATCAAATAAAAACCTCAAAAAAGTATGCAAACGAGGATGAGGAAAAGATGGGCTCAGCCGTTAAATGTAGATGTGCTGGTTAAAACATTTCAGACTGAAATATTTAAGCACATGCCACAATTTAACAACATGGTTACCCTTGCCAACTTTATGAGGAGACTTTTAACTTACTGTCTTTTTTGGAGTGTCTGAAGATAAAGGCCACATTTACCATGTGGCATTCATGTTCAGGACAGTGAAAAGCAGGTGAAAAACATGTTTGCTTACTTCCTTTTCTTCATGTCTCTTTGGTATATAGCTATGACATAAAATTAATGTTGGTTGAATACCACTGACATTATGGATAGAAATTAGTGTTGCCTCAGTTGTGAGTAAATTACCATTATTCACTTACATTGTGATTTTATTTTCTTCCCTTGGAAGTTTGGACACATCTCTGAACTGAGCATTACTAACTAATTTTTTTCTAAGCATTATGTCTGGTAGTCTCAATCGTATCTTTTTCTGTTGCTAGTATAACTAACAAAAGCCAAACAACAAAAACACCTTCCTAATTTCTACCGTCTCATTCTCCTCTGCTCCTCATACATTCACCCTCTTTTATCTTGATCAACCTTGCTTATATCTGTCTCTGAAACACTTGTGCAGGAAACACAAATTGATACTAACCCTTCACCATTATGGCAGAAGTACTATCTTATATGCTTACACTCAGGCAAACCACACATAGCCTAGAGAATATGTAATTAGGTGACTGCAATTATCCCAAACAAGCTCTTTCCTTCTGTCTCTTACAAATTAGCAGATTGTCATATATTTCTATTTTTCAAGGATGTAGTTGACAGAGAAGTTGGATATGCTGCCTTTGTAGTGATATTCCTCGAATTTCTTATAGCTACAAGGCTCTGCCTTGCTCAAAGGTAGGAGCAGAAGAATCTTTTCAATGGTGTTATTTTACCTAACCGTGACCTAGTTTTAATTCAGTTCTGCTCAACTCTTGTTTTAATAGGGATTTGGAAAAGGCGATTGCCACTCACTGATGCTCATCAGCATTTCACTTCAGTGACTTCTTCAGGAATTCACTTGGAGGTGGGAGGCACTGCCTTTATGGTGCCATGCTTGTGAAAAAAGGTAGCTCCTCCTCCAATCCCTGGAGAATAAACAGGCTTTGCTGCTCAAAACATATCTGTTAACTGACAGAGGTGGAGTTATGATACTTGAGCATAGCACTTGGCCCTTTGAGAACTTGCTCTATGGTTTGCTTTGTGCGTACGCCAAGGTCTGCATTCATTCTGCTCATGCCCTCAAGCAAGCAACATGGAGCCTAAAGAAATATAAAACTGATAGGCATGGTATACTGAACAAAGCTTGTTGTTTTGCTCATAGAACTACATCATGTCCCAAAATATTGTCAGAATAAGTGCATCTCTGCACTTCATCTACCCTTTGTAAGTTTGTTGGTGGGAGAATGTTCATTCTCTTTATTCAATGAAAAATGTTTCATCTGCTCTTTTGTGTCCTTGTGGTTAAGCGATATCACTATGAGTCACACAACTTTTACCTGTGGCTACAACTTCCTTGAATGATTTACTACCACCCACCTATGCAGTATATTTGTTTAAGTTATTTGGAAGAATTTCATGTTTGAAATAATTCTCCATACTGGTACACTGATTTTGATACATATGCTCAAATATTGAGCAGTCTTTGTTGTAAGCCAAGTAGTAGCAGTTTCAAGAACAGATAAGTATATTAAGAATAGTGGATACTATAAAGGTTTTTTAACATCTTTAAGTGTGCTGCTCTCAAAAGGGTCATTTCATAATTAGCTTGTAGGGCATTTACAACCTTGTAAAAGTGTTGCCTCACATACATGAGAGGGAATCTTGTTTCTCAATATTCCAGTCTTGTTATGTAGGTCTGTCAATTATGAAAAGAAATAAGGCCCACAGACATTTGAGATGAACATTTTGGGATCTCCAGGAAGCCTTTGAAGGGAAGTCAGAGAAATAACAATCTGAGAGAGAAAATTCATGCCAATTTAACATTTTAACTGTTGGGGGTATGCAAAATAGTCTAATAGAGTAAAGTGGAATTCATGTGGTTCAATGAAAAGAGCAAGAGGTGGAGGTAGTTCTCTCACTGTAAATGGGAAGAAGAGAGTTTTGAAAGCAGAAGGAAACTCGGAAATGCAACACTGCAACATGCAGAAGACATAAAGCTACAATAAAAGAGCTGCTCCTGTTTGATCTTTTTGCAGTTTGAAGATGGTCATCCTAGTGTGTATAGACTTTCAAAACATTAAGCACTACAACTGTGAACTATGCTTATAATCATATATGCTGTTTAGAGAAACTGTTATGAATTTTTTCATTACTGGTATTTGGAGAGGTTAGTGATAGAAATGACAGTAGGATGAGCAATAAGTAAAAACATCCACTCAGACTGATCCAAACTAATATGAATTTTGGCTAAGTCAATAATGAGTGTAGGATTGGGCATACCAGACTTGATTTCCCTCTCATTTATAACACCAAACTTTAAATTAATTCAATAGACTACGTCCCACTAGTAAAACTGGAAGTATCTACTTTTAGTCGGCAAGATCTATATTAAGGAAGAAATTCTGCTTTACAGATGGGTCAAAAAAATTGGGACCAAATCCCAACTTGTCTCAAGTCATTAATCTCTACACCATGTCACATTCATTCTAATTTTCCTGCATAATCCGTTCACATACAGAGTACTCCAAGATAAGGTCTTTTCTTAACATTTTCTGGCAGCACCCACACATCTGCACTGCAAAGTACAAATGTGGAACATGTACGTTACTGTGGGACTGCACTGAAGATTTTGGAGGAATACAGCAGTATGAGCATGAGTGGTCGATCTGTGTACCACCTGGTTCAGTGTTTCTTGAATTAAACATATGTTGACACTGGTTTCTTACCATCTTTAGAGCCATTGACCTTTTACTTTTGCTTTTGTTGTTTCAAGTATTTTTCCACCCATGCATAATCTCTTTCAGCTATGTAAAACAACTGGAAATTTTAAAGTCCACTGATTGTCTGGGGTTTTTTAAAGTTGAAAAAAAATGTACCTTGATGTGTTGGTAAGATGAATTCTGATGACAAGTTTACTTACCTCCCAAATATCTGTTTTCCTTGTTATAATATTTTAGGACGTGACTTTAAACAAATATCTTCCTGTCCATTGGAGTGATTAGTCTCAGAGAGAAACTCAACAAAATCTCAAATTATGTTCATGAAAATATAAGGAGAAGAAGGGTAATAGGTAATGTGTTAAGACTGGGTCACCATTCAGTTCCTCCCTAAGCTGCACTCTTCCTGTGTAACCCTGGACCACATCTCACTTCTTGCTATTCTGTAAAATCAAAGTAGAAATATTTGATGTTACACCAAAGTATTGTGAGAGATAAACATCAAAGTCTGGGAGGTGCTCAAACACTAGAGAGATAGAGACAAGATAAGTATTGTTCATAGAAAAAACTCCATTATAAGACTGAAAATGCCAAACAACAGGGCTTTAATCACTAGAGTTTCATTTTAAATAGTTATCTTATCCCATCGTGTAGTTCTCATGAATGTTTATTTCAAAATAGCCCTGTTGCAGTGACCATCTGGACTCATTCAGTTGTACAGTACTACTCTGGGCACTAATTAATTTCTTAAGTCATGACAACAAGAGCCTGAATCTTATGAAAATTTTATCAATCTAAGACCTGAAGGATCAGGTCATCTTGACTGATATCAAGCTCAGCCAGGAGCTGGCATGGTATCAAATTGCTACAGATTAAGAAGATACAAGGCACCAACAAGGCTAAGACCTCTGTTCATATATGTACTTTATCCATGGGAAAAATAAAAGTAATATGAACTACCTAAACTGACTTTCAGTAAAAGTTAAGGACATGTACACACTGATGAATCTTAAGCATATAATACAGAAAGATCCCAATAATTACACAGGTACATTTATGTGTCTAAAAATGATTTTTAGTCCCACCCCAGAACAACTGCTAACCAAGAGTTAGTGAACATTTCTTTCTGCCTTCCTGCTGCTGAAAAAAAAAAAAAAAAAGTTCATTCTCCTTTAACCATCTAAACCATCAGATCACTGTTGCCTCATATTAAGCTAAGATCAAGACTCAAGATTCCTCAAAGCCTTTGTATAGAGTTTGAGAGCACTGTCTCAGGACAGAAACTCCGCTATATTTAATAGCCTCTTAGATGTGAAAATTACAGTTCCACATGAAAGTCACAATAGAAAGAAGGGATGGCAGACAGTGAATATCTGCTAGAATAGTGATCTTTGCTTCAGATCTTGCCTTGTTTAGCAAGAAATCAAATAGCAATAAAGACCATCAATAAGTTTACATATAGACATTGACATAGAGTAATGGAATATTAAAATAAATAACATAAATAATGATAATATGAGCTAAAAAAAGACTGATCACAGCTAATTCTCCTAAAAGGAAAAAAAAAAAAACCAAACAAACAAAAAACCAAACAAACAAAAAAACAAGAAAAAAACCCACAATAAACCAAAACCACCAGGAAAAAATGGAAAAATAAAGCAGTGTGACTTTCAAATGAGAAAGACATTAGCACATTGGTTCTTTGATGAACTATCGTAGAACAAACTTGATTGGAGACTGATCACTTTGTGCCTGATGCCTAATCAAGAGCTTATTTTTTACCACAGTCCCTAGGGCACTGCTTTATCCTCAAAACTTGAGCCAAGAAAATTCACGTGTTCAAGTTGTCTGCAGGTTGTTTTTGTTTTCCTTTCCCTTCCTTCCTTCCTTCCCTCCTTCCTTCCTTCCTTCCTTCCTTCTTTCCTTCCTTCCTTCCTTCCTTCCTTCC
>VWZE01010663.1:67906-122336 GCA_013396675.1 Eubucco bourcierii
ACTTTTACCCTCTGCAACTTGGACATTGTGGTTGGAGCCCTTGCTGTTGAAGACTGAGGCAAAGAAGTCATTGAGCACTTCAGTCTTTTCCATATCCTTTGTCAGCAGCTCTCCATTTGTCTTCTGGAAGGTCCCACATTCTCCCTACTCCTTCTTTTCTCACTAATATACTTGAAGAAATTCTTCTTATTCCCCTTAATGTCCCTAGTCAGATTCAATTCTAGTTGTGCTTTAGCTTTCCTAAGCTGATCTCTGGCCACACAAACAGTAGCTTTGTATTCATCCCAGGTTACCTGTCCTCGCTTCCATTCTCTATAAGCTTTCTTCTTGCATTTAAGTGTATCCAGGAGCTCTCTATTCATCCATGCAGGCCTCCTGGCATTCTTACCTGCCTTCCTCCTTTCTGGGATGCATTGTTCCTGAACCTGGAGGAGGTGATCCTTGACCAGCTTTCCTGGGCCCCCTTCCTTCCAGTGTTATTTCCCATTGCACCCTGCGAAGAAGATCCCTGAAGAGACTGAAGTCTGCTCTTCTGAAGTCCAGAGCTGTTATTTTGCTATGCACCCTCCTTAATGCCCTGAGGATCTTAAGCTCTACCATTTCATGGTGACTGCAGCCAAGGCAACCCTTCAGTTTTACTTCACTCACCAGCCCCTCCTTGTTGGTGAGGACTAGGTCCAGCATAGCATCTTTTCTTGTGGGTTCCTCTACCACTTCCAGGAGGAAGTTGTCATCAATGCATTCCAGGAACCTTTTAGATTGCTGGTGCTCTGCTGTGTTGCCCTTCCAACAGATATCAGGATGGTTGAAGTCCCCCATGATGACCAGTGCCTGTGAATGTGAAGCTTCTCCTATTTGTAGAGGGCCTCATCTGCTTTGACTTCTTGATCAGTAGGTCTGTAGCAGACTCCTACTATGAAATCACCTTCCCATGACTTCCCTTTAACATTTACCCATAAGCTCTCTGCTTTTGGGTTGCACATCACCAGGTGAAACTCCACAAACTCTAGTCTATCTTTGGTGTAGAAGGCAACACTGCCTCCCCTTCTGCCCTGCCTGTCCTTCCTAAAGAGCCTGTAACCATCTATCCCTACATTCCAATCATGAGATGCATGCCGCCATGTCTCAGTGATGTCAATGACATCATAACCCTGGAGACTTGCACATATGTGCCAATCTTGCTGTTTTTTTCCCCAGGCTTCTTGCGTTAGTGTAGAGGCATTTCAGTTGTGCCTCTGTTGAAGCTGACTTACTGGTTGATTTTCCCTTACCCTGTTCTTTGGGCACTCTTCTCCCAGTCTGTACTTCAGCCCTAGAGTCAGGTCCCATGTGTCCATGCTGAGACACCTCTGATAGGTATCAGTCTGCCTCTAACCCTCACATTATCACTGCCACGTGGTCACATGATGCCCCATGATACTTCCCTGATGGTGTGAAGGGGACTTACCTGAAGGGGATCTGGTTCATCTCTGCAAGATTTAAACTGCATTATTTTGCCCCCAGCATGCTTCTGGGCAGCAGGTTGAGAGCCCTTACTAATCTCCCACTGCTCCCATGCTGGTGTGTCCTCCCATACCTTGTCATCTGGAAGTCTGATGACTTTGTCCCCCTCCCCCTTCACATCCCGTTTAAAGCCCTATCAACTAGTCCTGCAATCTCCTCCACAAAGACCCTCTTCCCCCTTTGAGAGAAGTGTCTCCTGTTTGGGCTCAACAACCCTGGTGCTGTATAGACCACACCATTGTCAAAGAACCCAAATTTGTAGTGGTGACACCATCCACAGAGTCATGTATTCAAAGACTCCATTTGGCTACCTAATACAATGTCTCTGCCGTCGACTGGAATAACAGAAGAGAAGATAACTTGTGCCCCTGAATCTCACATCACTCATCCCAAGGTCCTGAAGTCTTTTTTGATTGATCTTGGGCTACCAGTCGTTATTTCTTCTCCTCCTATATGGAAGATTAATAGCGGGTAGTAATACCTATTATGCCTACAATGTTTTCATACTTGAACTGTATATATCCAGAGCCAAAAATTAGTCTCTATCTTAAAATGCTTACAATGTGAACACACCACTGGATATCTAGAACATTTAATAAAATAAGTAACATAGGGGAATATATTTCAAAACGTGCCTGCAGAGGACTTCATTATTAGTATCCTTTTAAAAAGAAGGGAAAAAAACCCAAAACAAACAAACAAACAAACAAAGTCCCAACTGAGATACAAGTAATCATAAAACTGGTATTTTCTCAGGTTTACATTAATCTTGGGTCTGGAATGATGCTGTCTTCTTATATCTGACTAATTACTTTCTCAGTGCTATTGCTTCTCTGTCTCTTTAGCCAGCAGCCCATGTTTCTGCTGCTTAAGGTCTCGAATTTACACTCAAGTGAGAAATGATGATGTATGTACACCCAGTTCACTACTTCTCCCTTTCAGTTAGACTGGACTGGGAAATGCTTTGGCCTCTGGAAATCAGGGTCTTTGCTTTCTCGCTTTGACAGTGGGGAAGAAAGGCATGCTGCTTTAATACAAGTTTTCAATATTCAGTTTAGAAGTATTTTGTGACTTTCACAAGCCTGTGGAAAAGACAAGTCTCTTGACACTCACCTTGTGCTTTAATCACAAGAATATCCTTAATTAGAGTCAAATTCTGACACTGAGTTGGTTAGATCATTTGTGGAATAAGGTGGTCCTCAGTGAGAGTGACAGTGGCAAAATCTGGTCCTTGATAAATGAAAGGCAATGCTGAGTACCTCTCTAGGACTTTGATGAGAATATATAGTAACTCTCCTGTCTGAAAGTCTGAAGCTTTCTTGCCTTTCCCTTATGAAAGTGAAAGATTTTTAAATATGTTCTCTTGATAGCGATTTTAAAAATCAGTAAATAATTAATGTTATTTTTATTCTTATTTGAATTTTTAAAAAAGTATTCACATTTCTGATAATCATTGACTGAGATTTTCAAAGCTGCAAAAGCACTGAAGGAGCAGAATAAAAAATATAATCTTCCATTCATTCACTCACATGGCAATCAGCATTTCTGCATTTCTCACAACAGTTCCTCTTCCTACTCATATGTTTGAATTCTGTTGCTTTCTGTATTATAGCATTACGTCTTTCTCTAAGAGAAGACATCTTCATTGTGTTTTGTGTGTTTGCTTCCCAAAATACCACTCACCATATTTCTTTTTACCACAGGAACAAACTTCTGATAATAGAGCTAATTCTTCTGTCAACATATGGGATTTACTAGTGCATCTCAAACACTGCTAAAAGGCTACAGAATTTCTAGAAGGCATAATGGAAGGTCATTTGTATTCTGTGTTTTTAACCTGTTAGAGCAAGTACTTGATTCAGAGTGAAAATAAGGTAAATATTTTTAAGACAAGAAAATACTATAATTTATCATTGATAGATTTTAAAAGTCTACATTTCAATTTGCCCACATCTATGGTTAATATTATACATCCCTTCTGTTGAAGCAGTTGCTGCAGATAGCTCAGAAGCGCATCACTCCATATCTGAAGCTGACAGTTTATCCATTTTAAGATTGCATGTCACCAATGAACCTTCTGATCACTTGTAAAAAGTAGTGCTCTAACCTTAGTAATTGCATAAGCTCTTAGCGGGTGTTCTGGCTACAAGATATTACAAGTGGTAACATTTTCCAAGACTACACGAAAAAGAAGAGATCAGAGGAGATAGGGTAGTGATTGTTCATACACTGGGAAGAAATTCTTCCTCTGGAGAGGAAAGAAGGCATAAGGGGCCAAAATTGTAATGAAGACATGGAGTTATAACAAGAATAAATTTAGATCCATGAGTTTAGATGAGCAGCCTGGACAAAATGGTACGTGACAGCTCTTCGGAGACAGGTTTTCCTCTGAGTCTGTACTGCCACTTTAGCACTACATGTTTTTCTTAGCCCTAATCATATGCAGTGCAAGAAAGAAAAGAAACTCAGATGCTTCTAAATGCTGAAAAAGACAGTAGCTTTAGAGATTCAGATGAATGAGTAAATGGGTGGATGGACAGAGTAGAACCACACCAAATAAAATTCACAATGTGGGCTGGCCAATTTTCTGATCATTTTCTCAATGGGTTAAAGAGAAATATGTGGTCCTAACACCTGGAAAAATTCAAGCTCAGTATCATGATGTTCTGAGATTGACCAAATCTCTCATCCAAAACCACCGATATTCTTCTCTCTAAAAATAAAAATAATAATAAAAAAAAACCATTTTCCTATTATGTCAAGACACCAGAATAACACCAAAATATAAAAACTTTATTGTAACAATGGGCATGTCATCAGAAGCTTTTGAGTTTTGCAAACAATGTTCTACTAGTATTTTTACTATTAATTTAATTTTCACGCAGCAAAAGTTTCACCACTGGATGTTCTTCCAATAATCGAAAGACATTAGTATAGGGTTGGGTTTTTTTCAAATTTTCTAACACGCATTTTCATTTTTCATTATCAAGTGTTTGCATATGAAGCTAACTTCCAGATAGAAATTTAGATATTTGTCCTCTAAATATCAGACAGTGGCGCAAATAAGATGATATAAAAACAACTACTTTGATTTACAAATGTCTAGCATGAAAATGTTGCTATACTTTTAATATATGCAAATTACATGAACATGGAGCACATGACTCCTTTGAAAAAAAATTCCCCTTAAACTGCTAGACAACTTCCATCATGTATTTGGATAAAACAGTGAAATTAGTGGATGAAGAAAAAGTGGCAGATGTAATGCATTTGGATTTTTGAAAAACATTTGATACAATGTCTGAGAAAACCTTACTTGAAAACTTAATTGAAGTTATTATGGAGAAGAACAGTGTTATGCGGATTGAAAACAAACATTAATGGATAAATAGGTAAACAAGTCTGCAAAGAAAGGTTAGTGATAAACCACACTGTAATGATTGAGGCATTACAGTACTACTGGGGCACCAAAGAGATCAGCCTTTATTCTTACACAATGTCTTTATTAACAACCTCAAATACAGAGTAAAACATATTGACAGAATTAGTGAATGATGCTAAATGTACAGGAAATGTAAAGCAGAGGTATGAAGATAGTAAACAAACAGTCATTTCAATATACAGCACTATGGCGGGATAAAAGACATTCATCAGGGAAATAATCTGTGGGATAGAAGATCTTTGGAGATATGATCCAGAAGGAAAATCTAGAAGTAGTGGTTGACAATAAAAAAATTAATATGCAAACAAGGACCAAGTCAAGTGTGGGCCAATGATGCAGAAAAATAATTTCACAGGATATCATATAATGAGGTCAAAATCATTTGTCACATAACTCTGGTCTTTCATAGAAATGTAATTACTGATTTCTGAACAATTGACAGGTGAGCATAATATTGGAATAGTAAGTAAATCAATGATCGTAAGGGAACTACATGGGAAAAATAATGGGAAAGGGTAAACATAAATTATAATTCTGCACACAGTTGACAAACACAAGGTACATTTTAAAAAATACATTAAACTGAAAATAACAGAATGAGACTGAAAAGAGGATGCAAGCTGAACAAGAAAGGACAATATTATTTATGTTAAGTGCAACTAGCAGAATTGTTGTCATAGGGAGTGATGAAGCAAATATGCCTTTTGGCTCTGATTGTGTTTGACTTCCTTTGAGGTGACAGAAAGTGTCTTCCAACTTGACATATGTACAATAGTTCAGTTACACTCCACATATCTGATGTACCTGAATTTTACAACCAGTAGGGTTGAAACTTTCATGGTTGGTAAGCTACATTATTCACAACATATTCAGTCAAGTGCCCTGTCTTCTCTAAGGGTTTCTTCAGTGATAGAAAAGCCAAGGGGAAAAAACAAAAAAGAAAGGTCTGGCAACTCTGGGTATCTTCTAGGGAGATCATGTAGCTCAAATGCCCAGGGTAGGGCTTGGAACTATAATTTACATCTCCCTGTGCCAGCTTTGATGAATTTGGTGCAACACTACATTGCAAAGGGTGTCTGGGAAATTCTCTGACTATCATGTGAGGTGTCAACATGTATGTAGAGGTGTTATGTAAAGTCTAGTACAACTATGTTAATCAGACGTATCGAGTGACAAGCTGCTCACAAAGTCTTGGAACCCGAGAGCATTGCACATGGGGATGCACCTGGATTAAGGAGGCAGTCTCTACACTGGGTCAGAGAAGGCAGAAATTGCTCTCCTCCAGCAGGTGCTTCACTAGATGAATGGCTGCCCAGGAAGCATTGGCCAGAGCTTTTTGCAATCAGCTCTGGAGCATTGGCAAAGGCGACAAGCTAGAGGCAGCATGAATGTACTGCTGTGGCAAGTGCTTCAGGAGGCATGGTGCATCAGAAAACCAAAATTACTCCTTCTGTGTGGGAGAATCTGGACCTTCTGGGAAACATAAAAAGCAGAGGTACAATGTGGTGTCACATGTGTGACATCAGCATTTCTGAGGAAGGGATCACCCTTTTTTTTTTTCATGTTTCAGTAGAAAGGGCCACACATCTGTGCCTTCTAGGCAGTCCTACTGCAACCATATAATCCTCTGGGACTCTGAGGGCAAAAGAAAATTAGTATTATGACAGGTTTCCACAAAAGTGATAGCAATGGTAATGTTTAGCAAAGCTCAGTTTTGTACAGACACTGTGTGGCATTTAGCCTTGTTACGTACAACTTGGCAGAGGATACTGTAGAGGCAGTAAGACATTTCCTTTCTGCTTCTGCCTGGGATCATGTCTTAAGCTTTATTTCTCCACTGATCTGATGTGTAGGATTTTCAGATCGCTGCGTATAAACCAGATGAGGATAGATCTGGTACCATCTCAGAAAGATAAGAGTCTACCAGAAAATCAACATTAAAAGCAGTCATAAATCATGCAAGAACTACACGAGCAAGATACAATATTTCTACAGTTCTTCTCTCTTACCAAAGAGTCCTAGAGCATTTTATTCCCTCATCTGACACTGAAATGCATCCACCTCTGGGGTGGAAGCCAGCAGCCATTCAGCATCAGGGACAGTGCCATATTTAAACAAGATAAATGCACAGAAGAAAGACCATCTGTTAGCATGCCAGTCAATTTGTAGATACAAGTAGATCCATAGCAAGTTGTGACAAACTCGTGTGCCAAAGCCCCCTCCAATATTGCTAGCTGAGTACAGGCAAGCATAAGGAAGTCATTTACGTACACTCTAGTAGTGCTGTCAGCCTGCTTGGGAGGACTTTTTGCACTCTGTCATATCACCATTCCTCTCTGGGACAAGGGACTCAGCAGATCTGATGTTATCAGTCAATGTCTCCCCTATATAAGGGCATGAAGGTAGGCATGACAACTTTTTTTGCTTAACTCTAGTCAGTGGTTTTTGCCAAAGTCTCGAGCCAAAGCTCTGGAGGAGGAGTGCCCAGAAAAGTTTGGCTCTAAAACTGAACTGGGGGATCTCTAAGTGCCAAGTTGTAGAAGCCTCATGGAGTCTTTGTGGCCAAAACTGTGGAAAAGGAAATTTGCTCTGAATAGAACCCTTATAGATCAAACATTCAAAGTAGACTAAACATCTTTGACAATGAGTCTAAGATTTCATGGCAAGGCAGTTTTGCTCAGTAGTTTGTTCAGATCTAAATGTTTTCAGTTTTCTAAGTTCATTTCTTGCTAAACTATTTTCTCAGGACAGTTCATCTGAGAATAATAAGGTATCTAAGCCTCAACTACATCAAGACCCTTGTAATACAAGTGTATGCATTACAATATCTTTTTTTGTGTCATGGAGTTTTAGTCAAATTTGCTAAAAGATGGACTGTATTATAGATTTTTCAATAATGTATGTTAAAAGTGTTCTTATGTAATGACTTAGAAGTAAGGAGTGAGAAGATGACAGTGTGTGTGAGCATACAATATGCCATAAAGGATTAGCTAAACTATTGGGAAGCCCACACAGGTCTCTACTGCCCTCAGTGTGAGTGAGTCACTATGGTCTTATTTGTTTCTCTGATAAATTCAGTAAACCGGGGTGCCATGTATCGTGCAGCAGTGTCTTATATCATTCCATTCTCTAATAGAAATATAAAACAACCATTGATTGCAAACAGGTTCTTTTAAAGATTCACTACACTGTTTGGCATTTCCAAATGTTTTTATGTTGGCAAGCTATTACAATAACTCACATGGGATCAAAATGCATATAACTTATTCCAAAGTATTCCACATGTTAATTAAGCAAACAGAAGTGCTCTTGTCCCTACCTCCCCCATCAAAAGTGACCACGCCTGTTCTCTAGAACATTATTTCGCTTCAGCTTCTCTTTATGTAGCATTCCAAACCCTCTTCTCCTACCCCCAGCATTCATATTCCTGCTCACTGACTCTTCTTGTTACATTCCTTGTTTTTTCATATATCTAAAATATTAAAATGTAACAAGGTAATGAGTCACTTTTTATCTCTTCAAGGAGGAGAGAGGAAGATGACACATTGTGTACTGATCTTACTAAGAAAAGTATGATATATGCAGAGATTTTTTTGGTTAATTTGTATCAAAATTATATTGCACAAGTCAACATCATTCTCTGAGAAAAAGAGGAAAAAAAAGCAAAGCAAAACCAGGTGAAAGAAATACTAACAGCTATAGGGATTACAACATTTTCCCAGTTCAGTTCAGGGTGTTGGATACTTCAGTGTTGCTTGAAGAGTCATGGGGAAAAAAAAAAAAAAAAAAAAAAAAAAANCATTAATCTTAAGTAAAATATACTTCCCCGTGATGTCCATATATGTGAGTCCTGTTAGTATTTCTCATCCACATAAAGCAAGGGAACAATGCACCTATCAGAGTTAATTGTGCCTTTAAATTTGAAGCCAGAACTACAGTCTACCCTTAGCATATTTATGGCTTATGACTTTTTACAGAGGGCAGGTGCCAGTAATATCTTCACAGAGCAAGAATGAGGGGTGACCCCTGAACTGACATTTTGGGATACAAGCTCCACAAATGGAGAATATCTATCCCTCTGAGTCTTCACTGCAGGATTTTCTTTTCAAAATACTTTTACTCTGAACTGGTCACTTGTTTAAACACTGGTGGGGTTTTGCACCTATGATGCTTTCTGGAAGGAAACTTCAGTGAGGAGGAGGACAAAGAGAGGAGTTTGGCACATGTGAAGTGCTGGGCTGAGGCCAAGAAATCGCTCCTGCTAAGGGATTTTCAAAGAAGTTCACCTGGGTGAAAATGGGTTTTGAGGTACAAATTGTTCACACCCCAACTTGTGGCTATAATCGCTTGTGCCAGAGGAACAGCCAAAACCAGCTGCTTCATGTTGTCTCATTAGATCTGCCATTTTACACACAGGAGCCAAAAACAAAACAGGCAGTTGCTTGGCAGAAGCCTGGGGCTGCTTGGCACCACTGCAAAACTAAGCTCTTAGCTTAGACCGTGGCCAAACCTAGGCACAGAGAGAAGGAGAAAAAGAGGACAAGGAGGAGGAGGGGGAGGAGGAGGTAGTCCACAGGCAGTATCAAGCTTGATCGTTGTAACAAGATTTATACAGGTTGTAGGTTAGCTTTATAAGCAGGTAACGACACCTTTGATAATGAAGAAAGACAAGCTCTCTGGAGCGCTGTGAGGTCTGGAGAGCCATAAGTGAAGCAATCATGTCATACCCATGCTATTCTCGGTGGGGTCCCATTTCTGCATGGGTTTATGAAAACAGAGTGTTAGCAAACCAGCCTTCAATTGCTTCATAGAATAGCCAAGGACTTTGAGTAACATTCTTGAAAGATTATCTACAATCATCTCAAGATCCAGCTCAGACACCTACAATAAATAAGTTCCATAATGATGACACATTTCCTTTTGTTGTGACTCTTTTGAACTGTATTTCTTTAAAATAACCATTGCAAAGGATTGAGGCAGTTTAAGAGGGAGTCCTTATTTTTGTATGGATAATCCTTCTTTGTTGCAGTGAGTTATAAATGTGGAAACACAGTAAAGAGGGCTGACTATCAATTTTGCACTTTAAGATGGTAACGTACCACCTTGTTTATACGACTTTGACTCTAGTAGTTTCCTAATTATCTATTTTGGAAGGGACAATATTAATAATTTAAAATAATATCTCATAGCTCACATTGAAGATCCCTGTGGTTCCTCAAAGAGAAGTCACAAAAATCTAAACTCTATTAAAGGAATTAAGTTCTTTTGCTAAAGAAATTCAAGTTTCAAAATTATTTTTTTTTACTGCTTTAGAGTCTTTTTTTGTTTTGTTTTGTTTTTTCCCCAAAAGCCACTGTTAATGATCATAAGACCATTCACAATTTCTGAGCGTTCTGGATAGTATTCATCTGCACTAGAATGAAGAGCACAAATATTTGCATTTTGATACCTCAAATTTATCACACTATCCTCCCCCGAGATTTGTTGGAGCAGGTCCAGAGGAGGACCACAAAGATGATCAGAGGGCTGGAGCAGCTCTGCTATGAGGGCAGGCTGAGAGAGTTGGGGCTCTTCAGCTTGCAGAAGAGAAGGCTTCGAGGGGACCTTAGAGTAGCCTTCCAGTATCTGAAGAGGGCCTACAGGAAGGCTGGGGAGGGACTATTTACAAGGTCCTGCAATGACAAGACAAGGGGCAATGGGTTTAAACTGGCAGAGGGGAGATTTAGACTGGATGTTAGGAGGAAGTTCTTTCCAGTAAGGGTGGTGAGACACTGGAACAGGTTGCCCAGGGACATTGTGGCTGCTCCCTCCCTGGAGGTGTTCAAGGCCAGGTTGGACGAGGCCTTGAGTGAGCTGTACTAGTGGGAGGTGTCCCTGCCTATGGCAGGGGGTTGGAACTAGATGATCCTTGAGGTCCCTTCCAACCTATGATTCTATGATTCTATGATTCTATGATTCTACTTGTATATGAGTTGCCATTGTGGCAAAGGTCACAGGATCTCTGACATGAAAGAGCAGACTGTGCAGTAGAGCTGACAGCCAGGAAAATGAGGTTGTATGCCAGCCAGTCTCACCAGCAGCAGTGTGCTTGGTTCAGTCTCCTTGCCTACACAGAGAAGAGTTAAATTCTCAAATCTACCTGTTGTTTGCCCAGTCAGTTCATAATTTTTTCCAGTGCAGATTTTATAAGTGTGATGTACTAAACCTAAGTGTGTGCCCAGTCTTCCTCAGTCACCCTAGGACATTCATTCACACCAACAGCCTAAAGTCTTAACTTTGGACTGCGAAACACTTGCCAAGACTTTCATGAAATCTTCAGCAGTAGCATTTTGACTGAACTGAGCTGAATAAAATACATAAGTAAACAGCTGTGTTTTGGGAAAAATCTCTGGAAAGCTCTGTAGCAGAACCGGATGGTCCAAACTGAATACCCATACTGCATACTGAAACTTCTGAGAAGAAAATACAGGCTGGAGTACTTCGCCGAATCACTGGAGTCTGTGTTTGGGGAGGACGTGTTTATACAAGAAATTGTGAAAAGTGCACAATACTGTCTGCAAGAAATAATCCCTCAAGGGTGCACATTTTATTATGGGGGAGAAACTAAAAGACAGTTGTAGTTTCATCATGTGTCCTTAGTTTTATGCTACACCTTTCAATCTTTTGAGGTTTTGATAGTTCCTCACTCTTACATGGAAGATATAGTCAAAACTTACTCTTCTTAAGATATTTTATTTTGATTTCCAGCACTGAGCAGGGAAAAAAAAAAAAAAAAAAAAAAAAAAAAAAGAGAGTGAAACACATCCATACCCAAACCAGGATCCTCATAGTGAAGACACATCTGGAACACTCCAAACAATGTCAAATATTAAAAAATGAAGAAAGTTTCCCCCTTATTGTTTTAAGGTTGGTTTGTTTTTTGTTTTTGTTTTTTCCTCTCAATGTGAAACTAACTCTTACAACTAACCACACAGGATTTCAGGCTGAAACAGCATACTTCAGGCACCTCAGCAGCACTGGATAAAAATCTGCATACCCCTTATAGGTATAAAAAGTAACATCACTACTTCAGAAAGCATATAAGCTATACATTATAAATGTACATTAAAAAGGATGCATTCTGTATGGAAAGAGAGAACATATAGGAAGTAAATGCATTTTCAGGGTAGTGTAACACCACCCTCTTCCCTGCCATTCCTATCTCCTGGCATCAGGGTGGATGTAATTCTTCTTATGCATTATTGATAGGCCCAAAAGCCTGCCAAGCTAGCCTGCTTTTTTTGTGACAGACAAAGGAGGGTACGTGGATGGCACCTCTCACAGCTCGGGGCTCTACTTTCATTAAGAACATTTTCTCCTGTTCTCCAAGGGCACCCTCCGACAGACACTGCCACACAATAAAAAAATATGGCTTTGAAGTCCAGTGAATAGAAACAAAATGAATTAGTGTTCAGGTGTTCGTGCAACCTGATTATAAAGGCCTAATTCAGTGGTGTCCTTCACACCTTTTCACTTGTCCTCGCATAATCTCAACGTATCTTTTAGGCTCTCTGCCTTTCTAGTCCCCCCCACTGCCTCGAATCCCTTGATTTCCTAATGCTTGCAGGTCCTCCAGGAAGACACAAGCACTTACAGTTGTTGAGTGATTAAATATTTATAATCAGGGCAATGAGTGAGGTGTTGAATAATAAATGCTAAGGTTGAGGAGGCCTCAGATAATTTCTGCAGATTTCTTCATCCACAGACTCTTTGATTCTAAGGCAAAAACCCTTTAATTAACAAAACCTTTTTCTTTTATTTTCTCTTTTCTTTTCTTTTCTTTTCTTTTCTTTTCTTTTCTTTTCTTTTCATTTTTTTCTTTTCTTTTCTTTTCTTTTCTTTTCTTTTCTTTTCTTTTCTTTTCTTTTCTTTTCTTTTCTTTTCTTTTCTTTTCTTTTCTTTTCTTTTCTTTTCTTTTCTTTTCTTTTCTTTTCTTTTTTCTTTTCTTTTCTTTTATTTTATTTTATTTTTTCCTTGTCTTTTTTATTTTCTTTTTCTTTTTTCTTTGTCCTTTTTTCCTTTTCTTCTCTTCTCTTTTGCTTTCTCTTCTTTTCTCTTCATTTCTCTTTTCTTCCACTACGTTTTTTAAGAGCTGTGACAGACAATAGCCCCTTTATCACTGCTTTGATCATGAACCTTAACCATGAGACAGTGCTAGAACTGTCATTAAAACCTTAGCTAGACATGCATAAATTTACACTGGTTGTTGCTTGCTAACATTTGGATTTGTTTATATATATATATACACATATACATATATATATATACATATATAAAAATATTTACCCACATTCGGGCATCAACCAGTATTTAGTCAAGAAATGAAAGTCTGTAATAAATGGTCAGTCAGCTACTAAGTACAGTTCTAATGGGGACTGTGAGTGACTTCTAAAAAACTTCTTTATAGAAGAAGCTGTAATCATAGATAATACTGTACTTTGCAAAACAGTTAGCTTGTCCACAGACTTCTCTTGGTTTGAACTAGCAATGAATTCAGTCTTTTGTATCTCTCTTTGCCCTTCATAATTTCCTTAACCAATGGCACTGAAACTGGATTTTTTTTTTTAATTTTTTTTTTTTTCATCTTAGAAGAACTCTTTAGTACAATGTTCTGGCTTCTGGAGTTGTGTGAGAATTTCAGTTTGGGGGAAGGAAAGTTCTTATTTAGAAATATTTCAGACAAAAACGGTATGAATAAGAAGACTGTAAGAGCTATATTTCAGGAGAGAGAAGTCCACAGCAACCAAGATTTTTTTCCTTCCTCTATTCAATTCCAGTTACATTCATCCTCTTGACTATGCAGGAGGCTGATTTGTCACATGTAAATGCTGCATTTGGTTAAGAATTGCTGGTAAAAGGTAGACAATGTAAAATACAAGGCGGTATCTCCTGTGAGCCAGGGTTTGGAGAGACCAACATGAAATTACCAAAAGTAGGAAAAACACGTTAGGCAATAGTATTTTGAGAAACAATTAAAAGACAGTGTCAAAGATAACTTAGCCAAGAGCATGATCTGTCTCCAATCACGTCACTCTGATGGCTGTATCACTAACTCCTCTCAAAATGGATCTTACCGTATTTCTTCATTTAACAACAAAGTTTTGAAGTTTATTAAACAAAGATGTAGATGAAGAAACAGAGTGTGCTCTCAGCAAGCCATGGGCCAGCAATACATCCTTGTGTCCAAGGACAACAATGTTCTGGGGTGCATTAAGAACAATGCGGCCATCAGGCCAAGGGATGTTCTCGTCTCCCTCTATTCCGCCTGGTGAGGTTGCATCTGGAGTATTTTGAGCAGTTCTGGGCCCCCTAGTTCAAGAGGGGCAGAGAACTACTGAAGTGAGTACAATGGAGGCTCACAAGGATGATGAGGAAACTGGAGCACCTCTCTTATGAGACCTGGGGCTTTTTATCCCAGAAAAGAGAAGAATGGAGGTCTTAAAAATACTTATAAACATCTAAAGGGTGGAGATCACAAGTGTGGGGCTGGAATCTGTTCAGTGGTATCCATTGATAGGACAAGGGGCAATGGGTACAAACTAGAACACAGGAGGTTTCTCTTGAACTTACGGAAAAACTACTTTGCTTTGAGGGTAACAAAGCACTGGAATAGGTTGCTCAGAAAGGTTGTGGAGTGTCCTTCTCAGGAGACTTTCAAAACCCACCTGGACATGTCCCTGTGCAACCTTATCTAAGAGAACCTGTGTCAGCAAGAGGGTTGGTCTAGATGATCTACAGAGGTCCCTACGATCCCTACCATTCTGTGATTCTGTGTTTCTGTGATGAGATAGGGACAATCTCTTCTCACAAAGGCTGCCCCAAAGCTCCACATTCTCAGTGCTTCAGCATGGACACTCAAACTAAAAATGTTATCAATAAATTACATTTTGAGAAACCTGCATTCTAATGTACTGTAGCTAGATGCTGATTAGAGATATTACTCCTGTAATATTCTAGTTTTCAACTCTTCAAATAGAAATACAAATCAAGAAAAATTAAAATGTTCACTTAAACTCAGTCATTGAAATATGAAAGGGAATAGGTGTTGAATTTAAATTAACATATCACACTGGTCTTTGGTTCTGTAATATGCCTGTTTTTTAAGTGTTGTCTTCTATTATGATATTACCTAGAATTACATCACATAATTTGAAATAGTGTGATATCTGAATGAAAGCAGGAGTCGGGATTGGTATTTCAAGGAGGAAAACTATGACATTACAGAAAACTAAGAACAGGTTGAAAATACTTGCTCTATATTTACAGCTCTAAACACAGGTACAGTGCAAAAACAGAAGCAGTAGGCTGAGCTTTCTGGAGGATATTTTTCTTGTTCTTGTTGCTGAGCACTCTTGTAATCTTATCCTCCTACCCAGCTTCACACTGCATGACTATTTTGTCCTCCTGTTGCACCACTCCAGGCTTCAAGACCTCCATTCTTACCAAGTGTGAATGGACCACATACGTCCAGAAAGATAAAGAGGAAAAAACACCCTGTATGAAGAAATTTCCAGGAACAGATTTGGACTGCAGACTCTCTAGAGCCTCATGTATCTCGGTAGCAATCTCTATGGCTTCTGTTCTTGTCATATGCTGACCTTAGATGCCACAAAACAAATGTGTTCAAACTTATTTGATTTTTCACATTTTGATATCTAAGGAGAGGAAAAAAGATCATCCCTAAGTCAGTTCCTTTAAGTTAATTCAAGCCTTTAACCTTTGTTTTCTCAGTCTTTACTCTCTTTCCACGTTACTTTCTATTTCCAGAATAGGGTACCTGGGGCTCTGACTCAACTTCTGGCTATAAAATATTGTAAATTCACCAGTTACAGGAAAGCTACTTGTGCATTTCACTGATAAATACAGAGATCAAAGGTTAATACTACAGAAGAAACTTTCATTTACACCTCAGTCCTTTACACCACCTGTCTGTATCTTGATGTGTGTAAGACATTACAGAGTTAAGGCTGTCTTTTGCTGGCAGAAAGATGGAAAGAGGCCTCAAGGTGCCCAAGATTTATCCCCTACTCAAAACATAGTCTCCTACACCAAGTTACCTATTACTTTTACAACTGAGTTTAGAAACAGATAAAATGCTTAAACGAAATTTCTCTCCTAAAGAAGACCACTTGGGCTGCCTATGTGGAATAGCATCCTTTGTGCAGAGTAATGTGAAAAGATTTCATATGGGTGTTTAGGCTCAAAAGGAAACAGTACAGAACAGACAGAACTTGTAAGAGGAAAGATCTCAGTTCTCTGCCTTATTCAGACACTGATTTAATCTGAAAGGAGTTAAACTTCTTCCTTTTCCATCACATATAACTTTCTGGAGCAGGAGCTGCCACTTCATATGCATTCGTACTTTTCTTACCACCAGGGTCAGACCTCAGGGCTTCTCAGAGACATTATATTCAAAATAATTATTAACAGCAATAGTAATAAAGGTAAACACCACATGAAAAAAAGCAATCAGAACTCTGTAATAAACACCTCAAATTCAAGAGCAATCTGCAGATTTATTAACAAATCTTACTTTATGAAAAGGAAATTGATCCAGGCACATAATTAAACTACATCAAGGGCTTCAATACAAAATCTGCATAAATGTTTGACTCCTAATAGTGTCCATTCATGTGATACTTAATGTTCCTCTGTTTCCCTTTGCCAGGTTCATCTTTACGCAAAATTCCAGGCATCCTGAGGTGGTGCATTACAGAGGTAGCAGCACTGTACATGAGACAACTGGAGCAGTGGATGGCAGAAGGTTACCTAGAATTGCCTCCTGATTTTGTTTCTTCTCCCCACTGAGGGGTAATTGCAAAGCCACCAACAGTTAAATAGGTTTATCACCAGATGCCAAGGTTGCTGATAAGTTTTGGGCACGTCTTTCCTCGTAGGGGCCTTTACAGAGCATTAAATAGGAATACTGGGATGAGAAAATGAGTACAGCATAACAGAAGAAACCAGGTAAATATGAAAAATGCTTCACTGGAAGATTAATCCTTCCTGTAGTCCACTGTTAAAGTAATAAAAGGTTTATGATTCATTTCTTACATTATAATGGAGGAGGCAATTAGTAATTACTGGATTTATAGTATTTGTTGTGTTAACTCAGCCAATAAAATACACAGCAAAATTGTTTTTTTCTGAAGCACATTCATTGCACAGTAATATTCCTGAAGCATTAAAAATGCAATCTAGTGCACTGCACTTCATGCGTTGTTACAGAAAGAAAGATGGTTCTCCAATGTACACTGAGGTATTAAGAACTCAAATATTTTCTTCATTTTTCTCTATGCACGTTTTACCCAAAGAAAGGTTCACAGGATGTTAGGGGTTGGAAGCAACCTCCATAGATCATTGAGTCCAATACCCCTGCCAGAACAGGACCACAGAATCTAGCTCAGGTCATACAAAAACGCATCCCATGGAGATCTTGTTGAATATACTTCTAACTTGTATTTCTTTTTCTTTTTCACTTCTTTTTTCTTAGTTTTCCTCATATTTTCCTCTCAGACAGACATGATTTGCTCTTCTTCAGCCAACATAGTGAGCCAGTGAAGATGTCCAGTTACTACTCCAAGCAGAAATGACAGAGGGTTGGCCATGAACAGGCTGGTTTAAACCCAGAGCACCTGGGTTCTTTTGGAGTCTCCTCCCATCCCAGGTGTGACCACTTTTCCCTCCCTGCCCTCTCCCCTTTATAATTTTCCCCAGGAAAGGCAGAAGCCCTAGACTGTGCCCAACTGGGCAGAGGGATCCTTCTCCACTGGTGAGATCCCATGATGCATACTGGGTGACTGGGAAGGGGGCAAAGGCTGGGTGGCCTGGTGGTCCCCTGGTTAGGTGGGGAGATGGCTGATCAGGACAATGGCACTTTTTTGGGCAGCTTGTAGAATAATTGCTGAAGGTCAGGCTTCTACTGGCTAAACATAACACCTCAGAACCTAGTCCATAAGGGCCTTTCAGAATCACTGGTCATGCAAGGACTATCAGGCAGGACAGGCAATGCTGGGTGCAGCAAGACTTCTTCAAATGGCTTTTCCCAGTTCTGATCCACATCCTGTGGCTTCTGCTGAGCTTACTTCTCTTCTTTTCCTGTCCCAGAGGAAGCTGATTCATCATCTTTTAAAAGAGAAAACATTCTCTTTAAAAATACATCTTTAGATGATGTCTAAGGTCCCTTCCAACTTAAGCCATTACTATGGCATTGCTCTTCTCCTGACTTGCTTCTTGTATCACAGTATTACCAAGATTGGAAGAGACCTCAAAGATCATCAAGTCCAACCCATTACCACAGACCTCAAGACTAGACCATGGCACCAAGTGCCACTTCCAAACCCACCTTGAACACCTCCAGGGACTATGACTCCACCACTTCCCTGGGCAGCCTGTTCCAGTAGCCAATGACTCTCTCAGTGAAGAACTTTCTCCTCACCTTCAGCCTAAACTTCCCCTGGCGCAGCTTGAGACTGTGTTTGCACTACAATTGACATGTTGCATTAAACTACCTTCTAAGGGTCCCTTTTCCATAAAGGACCTGGCAAATGCAAATGTTACATTCATGTTTTTTTTCCTGAAACAATCTAATTCCACTTATATGATTTAGTGCAAAACCTTACAGTTGCTTAGTGTCTGTTAAAAAACCAAAACCAAAAAACAACAACAAAAAACCAGCAAGTACACTTTCTCAGTCAAACTATGACATCTTTCTCCTTAATGTGGAATTGAGTTTGGGGGTCTTTTTGTGGCATGGAGGAATGGTCAGTCTAATGTGACTTTCACTGGCTACTGTAACTGCTTTTTATCTACCTTAAAAACACTTGTTTTACTTTCGGTGAAGTACTTCATTAAAGTATTTACTTCAGCAATATTTTTTTCCTGCTGTGAATCAAAATTCCATTATTATACATTGTTCAATTTCAATTAAAGGTTTCTGTTCTGGTATTGCTACAAAGTAAATTTTCTATTAAAATTGCTCTTATTATATATCAAAAAATTTAACCTAAATTAACAAAAAAAGTATCATTTCTGTTAGATTCTGTATCTCACCTACATGTGCCTTGGAGCTGAAAAATAATTGATTTATACTGTAACCATGTTCAGTTTTTGGGCTTCCATCCATGAGCTAAATTAAACATGTAGCATAATAGAAAACACATGACTTTCCATCCAAAAAAACACAATCATCTTTCACTTTAGCCAGAAGAAAATATATAATAAACACAACTCATCTAGGGGGATCTTACAGTGAGAGAAAATGGAAGAGAAGAGGCAATGTCTGAGGAAACTCAATCAAGGGGATTGAGTGCATCTTTGGCAAATTTAGACTGCACCAAACTGTGTGGTGCAGTCAACATGTTGGAAGGAAGGGATACCATCCAGAGGAACCTTGACAGGTTGGAGAGGTAGGTTAATGCAAACGTTGAAGTTAATGATCTTTAAGGTCCCTTCCAACTCAAACCATGCTATGATTCTATGAAACCCCTTTAACTTAAGTGAGGATTCTTTTTTTTAAATCATGACTATACACATAACCACCATGAAATTCAAGATTACCTATTGCCCTGCTAATGTGTTTTCCTATACATTCCCTGAATGCTTTCACTTGTAAAGCTAAGATTGACTTTCTTTCCCTGAAAAAACAACAGCATAATCCTTGATCATCAGTGCAGGAACTGTAATGCAATTTCCTCCTACAAGGTCCTAAAACCTAATTCAGGGATTCTAGAAAATCACTTCCCCCTCTAAGAATGCAACATTGTTAAACCAAAATAAAAAACAGTCAATTGTGTCAGCTGTTTCTGGTCACAAAGTTTTTTGTAAAGGGGGGAATTATTGTTAGAAGTACATTTCTGCTATGGAATTAAGTTCACTGTAGTAAAAGCTGTTGGGAAATTCAAAATTGGCTAAATTATTGATGAAAAATTTCTTTATTCATGTGAACATTTTTATGTCCCTATTATCTTCAGAATTTTGATTGGTAATGCTGATTTTTTTTTTTCAGTTTCTACTTGGGGGGGGGGGGGGGAAATAAAATTGTAATCTANCTAAATATTTTGAAGGAGAACAATAAAAGTGTACAACATTCAATACCAGTGGCAGACCTATTGTAAATGTATTATTTGTTACTTTGGAAAAGGCCTTATGGAATTAACACGTAAAAAAACCCCAAACAAAAAAATTACATGACATACATTATCACTGTTTTCTTAATATGGTTTCAGACCTGAAGAGTAGTCTATGTGCCTTAAAACTTGTTGGCTTTTTTTTACCAACTGTATCAGTTGATCTAATAAAAGATAATAACTCTACAAACCCTCTCTTAAAAAGCTTTTCACGCAATATAGCTAGAGACAGAGGGGGGGAAAATTAAGTTCACAAGTCTTGCTTGTGAAGTCCCATCGAAAGGACGATGAATTTGTCTGGATGCAATATGTAATAAACAACCCTGTGAAAAAAAAGGCAGAAGCTCACACAGCATCTGCTTTACAAACTTAAATAACTTGGCCATTTAAGTTGTTTTGTTTGGTCTATTACATATGGCAAAATGATCCAATTGATGCACTCAGCACCATCAGTATTTCATTTTTTAAAACGATTCTGTTTTCTTCCCTTTCCCTCCCCCTCCCCATGCTGATGGAAGATCAGATCTGGATTGCTGGCAGTGCACTTAAGTGCTGGTGAGTCAGCTAGATGGGAATGCACCCTCTGAGTCAGTGTGGAGCCAGCCTCCCAGCATGGTGCTTGGGGACACTCTGGTGCTTGAGTTGCAATCATTTAGATCAGAGAAAACCAAAGCCCTGAACAGTTGTGGTCACTTGAGATCAGATGGGGAAAAAACAGATATTACTCCAGGATCCTCCGCAAACTCAAAGGATGACAATAATTGTGCTAGGCCATATCTACTCACTGCCAAGAAGCTTGATGAGATAAAGATAGTCTTTGTTTGCTGTCATTAAAGAGTCAGGCTTATTTTTTATTATCGAACTGCATTAAAGTTTCCATATTCCACATGAGAAGTCATCTCATTTCAGTGTTACAGAAAGCGATTCAGGTACATATAAGTTGTAAGTTTCCACATGACAAGGGATAACTTAGTCCTGCCTGTGTGTTGATTGCATTGATTTTGATAGAGTTGAGAGTGGTCTCAGAGTTTTTAGAGCATCTATGTATCACCTGGGATAAAATAAAGCACATTTAATCACAAATGAAGTCTTTTTTTTTTCAGATAAAAAGCTGCTACTGACTCTTGTCCTGGCCTGCAAACTCTTTGCAGCAGGGACCACATTTTTATTCTGCATTTACCCAGTGAGTAGCAAAGTCAGATCCTTTGGGTTGCATCTCAATGTTGCATCTCAACAAAGCTATGTGAATAAGAGTGATAACCCTGATGACAATGATGTTCACAATAATAAACACGAGACTTTCCAATAAACAAAGCATCTAATTATTATGCTCTGTTTCTGTTAGTTATTGCAGTATTTATAGTTTCCTTTAGCAGAAAGTTTGTCATTGACAATGAAGACAGTTAAATACACAGAACTGAACTTTTGCAAAATACCTAGCTAAAACGATTCTTTTCCCTTTTTCATTCTAAATTACTCCAACTTTTGTAACTACTGTCCACCTCATTCATGCAGTTGCATAGCTAGTTTGCCTTTTTTAGATTCGTCATGTGCCTAGAAGACCATTTGACAAGTAAAATCAGTTCAGTGAAAGGGACAACAATGTAAGAATTTCAAAGCAATTCAAGGTGTAAAAATAAGAGGGGAAAGTCTATAGTAGTCAAGATACAACATTCACTTTATCCCTATATTAAAATATAAAAGCACGTTTTCTGATGTGTGACATTCCAATGAAATTACATAAAGTTTATGCTGAAGTCCTGACTTAGGAACTCACGTAGCAGGATAGAACTTAGTGCAAAATTAAAGGAACTGAATTCTCCACCCACCAACTTCAGCAATGCTGCTAGGCACTGTCATAATTAATTGAGCCTTTATATTTCATCAGTCTTTGATTACAGAGTGGAGCTGAGTGGAACGCTTCACACAAAGTGAGACAATGTTGCAACAAAGTCAGGAAAATATACCACACTTCACCCAGCGTAGCTCTTGATCTTTGACATTTGGTTTCACTTAGCAGAATGAAAAACTACATTGGAGAAGGGGAACACACTAGACTGAGGAAAGACAAGGGTCAGACAGCATACTGAACTCTAAACTTTTAATGAGTTTAATAGATAATGTTTGAAGTTATGGGGGCAGATTCGCTGACCAAAATTTCGGTGCATGCAGAGGAAAATGACCTCTCAAAGATACAACCATCACTTTCAGCTATTCTAACTAGACTCAAGACACTGAACCTAGATCAGGGCAGTATAAAGACTAATTCAAGCCTCTGAGATTGGTCAAGACCACTAATGAAATGTTGGACAGCTGAGTATAGGTGGAGCAGACACTGAAATATGGCCCTTGACAACCAGTGACATGTTTTGGAGTGAAAGCCTTGCTCAAGAGCAGCTGCTCCTGGGTGTGCTGCCAAGATGTCTCTCTGCTGTGGATGCCTGTGTGGCAGCTTAGAAGCCAGTGGAGTGCTGGTTTATAAAGTGAGCTAAGAAATGATAGTGTTTATTTTTATGACTTCCAATATTGACCCGAGCACGGCTCGAGTCCCTTAGCATCACATGGCTCTCCAGAAGCAAACCCCCTTCTGGCTGAAGAGTTTTGCCATTCATTATGGTGTAAGCCTTAAGGAGTTTCAGAGGGGGCTGTGTATGAGCACTCACTTTAGGGTATCTTATCACTCAGCAGCATGATTTTAAGGGGGAGGCATCCAATTTTGTTTAAATATATGGGGGAAAACCAAACAAACCTATTTTAGCTGGTTTTGGTTGTACAAATTCTGTATGCACTTATATGGTGAAATGTGTTACCCTCGTATAGCAAACTTTTTATTAAACAGCATGATGTAAACAGCTAATTTTGTCCCTTTTTTTTTTTTTTTTTTTTTTTTTTTTTGCTAGAACTAGAAGTGGTTTGGATGAAAGAAGGGTGGAGGGGAGAAGGAAGTACTGGGATGTGTGAAATGTAGGAGAGGAAATGTAAGAGAAGAGAAATCAGAACATGGCACATAATAAGGCTACAGAAAGAGCAGCTGATAAAAAAAGATAAACATTAAAGAGGAAATTAAAAGACAACAAACTATCCACTTGGAATTGATCAAGAAACAAGAGTATGTATGCCTGTAGTAACATCTCCATCTCCCACTGGCAGTTCCTCCAAGATCCAAGGTGTTTCTTGAGTCCTGGCCAAGATCCAGTTTGGGCAATTATATTCTACTTACGTAAAATTCCCCTTGCAGTTTCAGTTGGACACCACTTTGCATCCCAAACTGTTCTGCAGTGTGGTTATGCCTACTTCATGGCAGAGATGGCTGTATTTCAGCAGGGAGTAAAGTTATCTTTTTACATAGTTCATATACTATGTTATAAAGCACCTGGGACCCTTCCTCATCAAATGTGCTGTACACATTATGTTATCAGTAGTATTCAAGTTGTTAGAAGAAATAGTATACAGTCATAATTTATCTACAGAGACAATAAATTCCATGTTAAGTAGGGTCTAAGCTAAATCACAATGCCATAGCAGTGCTCAGATGGAACTGAATAGCACAGTTATAAAAGTAATTGAACAAACCAGCATGGCTACAGCTGGGAAAAGTAAATCAAAGGCCCAGATTCTCAGCTCAAGCAATGTAGATTCATAGAAGCTCATGTGCTTATACCAAAGGAGAATCTACCTCAAAAAACCCCCCCAAAATAAAAACAAACAAACAAAAAACACCCAAACAAAACAGCTTGGTAAGGAAAGGTTGACCACTCTTCCCAAAATTTTAATGTTTTCCCACACAGCAGGAGCAAACAAGGAAGCCCTGATGTGTTTTAGCAGTAATTGAAAATGCAGGGGAGATTCTGAGGCCGCAAAAAGGGCCAAAAGATGAAAAAGGCACACGCACACTGAAATTCAAGGGAAGAGTTTGTGCCAATGAAAGAGAAAACACTTAGAATGTATCTAGAGTTGCAGAACCAATCCACAGCAGTCACAAGTTAAGGAGCCAGGAGAGGGAAATTGTGCTGCTACCCAGTAGCTTGAAAAGAGACTTCTTATTCATTCAAGTTATTATTTTTTTAGTGTTTAGATCAAAAGGCTATCAAGTAATGCAATCCATGTGTTTACACAGAGAACAATATTAGTATGAGGATGCATGGAAGCCACATGGGAATATCTGCCAAATGAGACTATGCTGAAAAAAGGCGTTTGGCAGCCCTGCAAAATGCAGTGTACGGAGGAGAGCTGACCACTATACAATTCAATTCATGCAGATGAAAGACATTGAATGAGGGACATTGAAGCTCACGAGAGAGAAAGAGGTTTGCTGTGCTGGTATAACCTGCTACTTTTTACAATCATCTTCATACCCTAAGCTGGGAGGTAGAGTATGATAAGTTCCACAACAAAGAGTGTGATAGAAAAATATAATAAATTACTGTGAAGATAATGTAGACAAAGTACAGCATTCAGCTTCCAAGATTTCGAGAAGTATGTTTAAAATACATAAATATAATTTTGAGTTAATTAAGTAAATTGTTGCTTTCTTGATCATACTTTTGACTTACTAAACAGCCACTGGCATTTCATTTACTACTTCTTATTGTAAAATGTAAAGTGAAAAGAACTGTATAATGAGAGACAGACATTTTCCAGAGCGTGATTTTTCTGCAGAATGAAGCTCGTTTAGACCTGCAAAATGCACTTATGAGAGAAGGAGCCAAATCTTTCATCTTTGGTAAAGTAACACAGATAAAGAATTGTTGGGATTCTGTGTAATCCATGATTACAGATACTGTTTCCAAAACCTTGTCCAGGCAGAGGCACAAGCTCTAATGTATGCTATTATTTAGCACCTTCTAAAGAGGAAGAAAAATCAATTGAGGATTAAGAGTTTAGTTTCTACTGTTTTCCGATTGTCCTGCTGGTGCAAACTACAGAAGCTAACAATACAAAAAGTTGCCTGAAATAAATTCCAACAGCTAACATGAGAGTGAGGACAACATACTGGATACCGTCAGAGGGATAGATTTAAATGGGCAATACTGCTGAACAGCATAATTTCTTTCAAAACAGGAGGAACTTTTAAAGTACAATAGCTGTAGCTATTTCATACTCAGAAAACAAAAAATCTCCTTTTCAGAAGGAACTAAAGATAATTGAGAATAAAACTTAAGAAAGTGGGTCAAGGAATATTTATATTATTATTTTGCACATACTGTGAAGTATTTTGTTGAATTACAGAACCACGTATCTAAAAATCTTAGTGAAGTACCAAAGACAAGACTTAATTCTTTATTGTAGGTCTGCAAATGCTGTTTGGAATTAGACTAAGTTACTGTGTCTTTGAAACTTCATATTTTTGACAAATGTCTAAGACTTCCTGATCTTTGCCATGCATTTTGTGCTGGTCCACAAGTGAACTTTGCAAAAATCATATTTTGATTTTGTACCTTACATTTTGTCAACTAGATTCTTGTGAGCTTTGGTTTAGCAAATTTAAGCCTCTGCTTCACAGAGGATAATTAAATTAACTCAACTGAGTGAAAAGGCAGGCTCTCAGGTCTGCAGTAGAACAAGAGACAATCCCAGAGGGATGAAGAAGAGTAATGCAGCAGCATGTAAAGTTCTCTCCTTCCCCCTTCTTCTTTGTGGAAGCTGTCCTAGGCACTGTCCAGGAGGCTGTTAGCTGAATCTGGTGCCTGCCGTCAAGTAACACCAGGCAAATGAAAATGAGCCAAAAAGACAGCAGAAGGAGAATGGAAGTGCCAATATCCTCGGTACTTTGGCCCCAAGTGGCAGTAAAAAGTCCTTTCTGTACTTTACTAATTTGTTTGATTAAGGGGATGTGACTTTTTCCCATGCATTTGTGACCAGTGACAAAGCTGCTAGGAGGTGACTTGAAATCACATGTGCCATTGATTGCAGATCACAGTTTGTAGGCAGAAACTACTGTATCATCTCCTGATTACTAGAATGATCTCACTATAGGGCAGCCTGCAAAGTTTGGAGAGTTTAGGCTAATTACTACTGGGATGTTCCACAAGGTTGCAATCAGCAGACGTGATTTGGGGTTATAATAGTTATCATGTCAGGTACAGATGGAAATTTAGAAATCTCACTGCACAGGACTTTTTTTTTTTTTTTTTTTTTTTTTTTTTTTTTTTTTTTTTTTTTTTTTTTTTGGTACTGCAATGGAAACCAACTAGTTAGAATCCAAGACAATAAAGACAAATGGAACTGAAAACTATTTTGCTACATTATATAAACATGGCGGTGACTTTTGCTTGCTGAATATGATGTGGACATGTACTAAGTGGCCAAAAACCTGGATGTGTTGAACTCAAAGGAGTTAGCAGTACGTGTCATTAACATCATGAGGTGGAGGGGAAAACAAAAGTAGAAGTGCTTTCAAGCACACAAGTTTTTCATCGGAAATAAATTTCATGTCTTTGCACTCCTTAAACTCAGTGGGCGTTTTACCATTGGCTGATTCATCTCATATTTAAATTGCAAATAGAGAGGATGTAAGAATCATCCTAAAGGAAGGGAAATTGCCTACCATTAAAGGAATCATGGGGTTGTTCTAAATAAAGCCTGGAATGTTGGAGGATCTTGACCCAAAGTGGGTGTAGAGTTCAGAGAAGGCAAGTCACAACACTTTTGTGCATTGGTTTACCCACCTGTTAAATAAGTCTAACAGTCAACCTCAGGAAAACAGGGAGGATTAATTAACATATCTGATGTTCTCTGAAATTCCAGAGGAGAGAAAGAACACAGTGCAAAGCACTCTCCTGACTTTTGTCATTTTGGTGATCTATCTTCTTGCAGCACTGCGGGGACAGGAACTAGTTTGATTCGGCAGGCAAACACATGCAAAAGCAGTTGAGGTTTGCCTTTGTTGTGGGTTGTCGAATGTGTTTTTCTTTTTATTTAATTATCAGCCCTTATTGGGATTGAGTTCCGACTGAGTGCTTTCATGGGACATCAGATGACAAGGTGGTATCAAGGGAAGTGCTACAAAGTAGGTCAGGTACCACAAATGTAACCAGACAAGTCAGTCAGGGAAAGATCAGCTGTTTCAAATAAGTCAGAGACTACAGTCTGGAAGAAAATGATTAAACCTTAGAAGCCTTTACTGAAGCCACAGCATGATAGACCTGGTTCACTACAGCAGTCAGATAAAGTTGTGCCATTATCAGTGTTCAACCATCATGCTAAAATCCTGATTCTGCCAACTTTACTCACATAGAAGACTATACCTTGCCTGGCAAGGAGATCCATTTCCTGTGTGCACACATCATAATTGAGATCTGAGCCTAAAGTAAATAAAGGCATATGAAAGACATTCTGTTACTACTGTCTATGTTGGATAAACTTTACTTAAGCGTTTGAATTTTTATCCAAATAGAGCTCACTCATTGAATCTTTTGAAGTTCTTACACAGGTGGGACTTAAAATCTTGTCAATTGCCTTAGGTAACAAAATATGTTGTAATTAGATATATTCAGTAGCTGCTGAATTTGAGCTGTCTTCACTCATAAAAGGAAAATAAATCTGGAATATGTATTAGCATAAGTGAAATGGGGAAGTTTTCAGGGCTATCTAGTATACATCTGTTTGCATCTGCCCAGTTTCATGTTCACCTTCTCCAAATTATGTAATCATTGCTCATCTTTAGCTAAAGTGTTAAAATTCCTTTAAAAATGAAGTAGTTTGTATTATTTTGGTCTGAAAAGGACTACATTTCACCAATTTCCCTACTTTATTGAAGATCTTAGGCTAGCTTCATAAGCATTAGGACTAAAGTTTTAATATATATTCTTCACCCTAGAATGAGAGGTTGGGGAAGAAGCTAAATCAGGAATTGATGGATTATTTTTGGAATTGATTATTTTTACCTTGGGTACAATCAGCATGACTTCACCAAGGGCAAATCCTGCCTGACAAAACTGGTGGCCTTCTATGAATAGACCACAACATTAATAGATGAGGGACAAGCAACTGAAGTCGCTTATCTGGACCTGAGCAAAGCCTTTGACACTGTCCCACACCACATCCTGGTCTCCAAGGTGGTGAAACATGGGTTTGATGAGTGGACCACTAGATGGATAAAGAACTGGTTGGATGGCTGCACCCAAAGAATGGCTGTCAGTGGCTCCATGTCTAAGTGGAGGCAGTGACAAGTGGAGTCCCTCAGGGATCAGTCCTGGGACCAGTCTTGTTTAACATCTTTGTCGGTGACGTGGACAGAGGCATTGAGTGCACCCTCAGCAAGTTTTCTGATGACACCAACCCGTGTGGTGCAGCTGGCACACTGGAGGGCAGGGATGCCATCCAGAGGGACCTGGACAACCTGGAGAGGTGGGCCCAAACCAACCTCATGAGGTTCAAGAAGACCAAGTACAAGGTCCTGCATCTGGGTGGAGGCAATCCCAAGCACAAATACAGTGACTGGCTGGAGAACATCCCTGAGGAGAGGAACTTGGTGTTTCTGGTCCATGAGAAGCTCAACATGAGCCAACAGTGTGCACTTACAGCCCAGAAAGCCAACCAGATCCCGGGCTACATCAGAAGCATGCCCAGCAGGTCAAGGGAACTGATTCTCCCCCTCTGGTCTGCTCTGGTGAGATCCCACCTGGAGTACTGAACCCAGTTCTGGAGTTCCTGTTACAAGAAGGATGTGGACATGCTGGAGCATGTCCAGAGAAGGGCCATGAGGATGATCACAGGGCTGGAGCATCTTTGCTATGAGGACAGACTGAAAGAGTTGGGACTGTTCAGTCTGGAGAAGAAGGGGCTCTGAGGTGACCTTGTGGCCTTCCAGTGTCTGAAGGGGGCCTACAAAAAAGCTGGGGAGGGACTTTTTAGGATATCAGGTAATGACAGGACTAGGGGGAATGGAGCAAAGCTGGAGGTGGAGAGATTCAGACTGGACGTGAGGAGAAAGTTCTTCACCATGAGAGTGGTGAGACCCTGGAATGGTTTGCCCCAGAAGGTGGTTGAGGCTCCATTCCTGGAGGTGTTTAAGGCCAGGCTGGATGAGGCTCTACTCAGCCTCATCTAGGGTAGGGTGTCCCTGCCCATGACAGGGGAGTTGGAACTAGATGATCCTTGTGGTCCCTTCCAACCCTAACTGATTCTATGATTTTTCCTCAGCATAGATTTTGGTTGAGACATCAGACTGGTCCTGATGCTGACTATAGAAAATTAATTATATCAGCAGTGCCCTAGTGTACCACATAATCCTGAAATGCTTTCCCTTGACATCCTGTGTTGTTACACATTTCTGGGCATGCAAACCATGTAAGAATGCTGTTACACAGCTCTTGTTTAGTGTTTTGTATCTTTAATATTTAGATCTTTAAAGCATTTTGTGTCTATGCCTGGCAGGCTTTATGCCATTTCTCCAACAATGCAGTCAAATTGGTAACTTGGATCCTCTTCTATGATAGTGAGTCCAGCAGATTGCTCTGGGTATAGATGAGTCTTGCAAACTTCATGCCTCTTGGCCAAACAATGATACAATCAACAAGCTACCAGCTTGTGGATCAAGGATGTTTCTGAGATATTTTAGGCTTATTCAGTTACTGAATAATTGTTTTTTGCAATAACCAGACTCATATTCAGCATGTTTAGTTATAAGAGCTACCGACAGTCAGTGCCAGTATGCCAGCAAAACTCCACTTCATTAGATCTCCACTGAACATAAAGTTAGCTCTGAGTATCTGCTTTCCTATTTGTATTGTCACTATTATGACATGCAGCAACCCATTCCTAAGTAGCTTATTTACATGGCTGTCCTTCATTGGAGCTAGGCTACAGATGTTAAAAGATCCTACAAGATCTCTTCAATCTCTTCCTTCTCCCCACTTACACAACTGCAGAGCAGTCAATGATAGACACTAAATTCACAATCAGATCTTGAAGCCACCCAGTGAGACAGGAGAATGCAGAGTTATTCTCAAGTGCTAATGGGTGTCACTGTGCTCATAGAGCCCCTCCTCTAACCAGCAGCATTCACCTATATATCCACCTGGCAGGTGAAGTTTATATTTCTTATGCAAACTTGTGGATTTTTATGTTCTTCACTCTACAGATCAAGAAACAACCTATAACCACTATGGGAAACTAAGACTGTAAAAATTCTTCCTGTGCAGAAACAGTCTCACTTCAAGCATTTCTTTGAATACCAGTGTAATAACTGCTCAAACAGGATAGAAATGTTAATATGTTTTCACGGCCATTCTTTTGCACAATTTGCACTTCTAAGTTGATCCTAGGCTGCAATGATTTCATAGAATTATTTGGTCCCATGTTGGTGGGAAGAAATAATCTTTAGTCCATAAATTCAATAGGATTTGAGATTCCTTTGAGAAATCTTAGCAAAATCTTCTTTAGAAGTCATGTTTAAAATATCTTGTTCCTCTCGTTCACTTGGTAGGTATGCATAAATATGGAGCAAATGGAGCTGCATGGCTTGACTTTTTTGAAAATGCTTTTGCAACTATTGATTTCCCTAGAACGACTTTTAACCTTGAAACTTGAGGGGGAAATCTAAAAAAACAAAATCAGTGACTATGTTGGACTACCATCTAAGCATATTTACATCCTACAAGATAAAAGGATCTTGAGAGCAAATATCCCCAGAACAAGAAGTTAGTTCCAGTCTGTATCCAGAGGTATGCTCCTTTCTATAACATGCACTCCTAGGCAATCCAAAGGTGAACACTGAGAATGTCATAGATGTAAAATATTCCAGTGGCATTGGTCATGGTTTAAAGAAGAGTCAGTTGCCTGTCTGTCGGTAGCCAAAGAGAACCACACACTCTGTTCCCTGGAAACAGATAAGGCACTGGCATGGTACCAGCTCAGTTTGTAGAAGTAAATAAAGGAAGGGATTAAAAACAAGTGGTAACATCACTCTTAATATTTTTTTTTTTGTACTGACAGCTTTAAAAATCACTTAAAATCCACATAAAAGTACAGTATGTGGGATTCAAATAAACACAAATGGCCTACTAATGCACTAGTGTGTGTGTAATTACTTTAAAATCTGGTTGCACAACAATGAACTCTGCTTTTCATCTTAATATCATACAGGAGAAGAGATTTCTGTGGTCTTGGTAAAATGCAATCCACACCAGGCTTGGACTAGTCTGGCCACCCAGGTTTGCCTTTTCATATATCTGATAGATGTGTTTTGACAAGTTATATTAAGTACAAAGCAGGCCACCAGAGCAGCATGTGGAGTTGATATAGACAGAGACAGAAAGGCAAATAACAGTATGAACACACTTTTGTAGGCAATATTTGCCATAACTGAGCACCTCCTATACATCTTATTACCACACTTCATGGGAAAAAAAAAAAATCATGCACGAAAGAGAGCCTAAACACTCTTGAAAGGCAGTATTTTATGAGGACTTACAGACCTTACATCTTCTTTATCAAAGTCAGATTTGTTTTGTTTTGTTTTGTTGTGTGGTTGGGGGGCAAGTGTGTTCTGTGGTTTTTTGTTTGTTTGTGGGTTTTGTGTGTGTGTGTGTGGTTTTCTGGTTTGGTTTTTGGTTTTGTTTGTTTGTTTAAGAACTGAATTGCTAGTCTTAGTATACCTTTCATTTTACACTGATTTGGTCAAGACGAATGCTTCATTTTCAGCCTTACTTTTCTATTAATAAGAGTGTGTGCTTTGTTTAGTTACTTGTCTGAAAACTGATGCAGAAACTTCATAATGGAAAAAAATTAATGTTGGCATGTCCACACCTGGAATGCCCTTTTCTTACATGTCTATCTTGAGTACATCATCATCATCATCATCCCCCAGAGCACTCCTAAACAAGTTTTGACAAAGGCAAAAGCAAACACTAGATGTTTAGATGCACTTCGAAAATGCAAAACTGATTAATCGGTAGTCTCCAAGAGACTCAGCTAAATGTGACTGCCTCTTTGACACTGATCTCTGCTTTGATGTGAATATAAAAAGCATGTGAGGTAACGTGTTTCAATTATTTATTTGTTTGAAAGATGGAGGAGTAGAAGGTTAGTGATATCTACGCAGTTAATTCTGCTTAGGTCCTCCCAACAGTGATGATGCTTAACTCCCTGTTTTCCTACAGGCTTTCTGTAGAGGATGCAGTAGTATGCTATTCTTATGCTGTCATTGTGCCAAGTTCTTTACAAAGCAGAATATACTTAAAGGACATGTATACTGTCAAACCTCATATAAAGACTGTTATTTTTAATTATTCATTATCAACACTAGAGAGCTGCTAGCTCAACATATAGACCTTTTCCCTTGCTACATTTAACTGTCATTGGTTTTCAAGTCAAGAGTGTGTATTCTAAGTGTTAACTAGTCATTAGCATCATATTCTCCAGACACAATATAATCATCCTAATAATTGATTGTCATGAAGGTAGTCACTTGTATTCCACACAATTCTCAACCATGAACTTTGTCAGATATAGTTTATTACACGCAGAGAAGCATCTTGATGTTATTAATCCATCTTCCTCACAAATTTGTATCAAAGGGCATGAAGCTACATATTGCTCCTTCAAAGCATACCACTTATAAGATACTGTAAAAGCACCTGCTTTTTCTGAAAAGCATATTATTAGTAAATATGAAATTAAAAAAAAAAAAACAAAAAACAAAAAACAAAAACCCAACAAGCCATTAAGTGAAAGCTCCCAAAAAGTAGGGAGAAAGAACACACCGGCTTTTTCTTTGAAAATAAAATCTATTAAATTATAGTGGAAAGCCTTTTGTGTCACAAACAAAAGGAATATATTGATTGCAAGCTGACTAAGAGAAAAAACCTGTAGAAGTACAGTATCTACAATACCTATCAGATAGATGCCTTGGATAAAATATCTGTTTTCACCTGTACAAATTTAAAATAATTTCACATTCTTAAATAATTTACTAGTTGTACTGTTTTTCTCTCTCCTTTCGTGGATGTGCCTAGTGAAACATGCAGATGTTAAGTCTTTCAAGTTTTCAGGATATTTATTTCTAAAAAATTTAAAGCTGATTTAGTCACACAAATTCACTAGTCCTAAACACAGTTCTTCCAAGGTGGAAATGAAAAGGCAGAAAAAGAAGTCACTGAAATACTAATAAAGATGAGAAGAGGAAAAAAACAACAAAACAAATAAACAAAAAAAACCTAACCAAATGCAAAAAAAATAAAATAAAAATCAAATCAAACAAAAAACCCTAATGTTAAACTCCAACTAATTATAACCCTATTCCCTTTCTCTCCTGCCAGCCACAGGCCCAAATCCAATCCAATATTTCAACCATGGAATATAAAATGGGACTCATTTGTACATATTCGATGGATTAGATCCACACACAAAACTCTTATGAAAACAGTGATCAAGCATTCATTTATATATAAATCAATATCTTAAAATCTGGAGAGATTAATCCCATCTGCAAGTACATTTCTCACCAACCTTAATTAGGATAAGAGGCTACCCTTTATTCCAAAACAATGCAAAACATCAAAATGATACTGTAAAATGGTAGTTAACCTTTTAAGGAGTTAAGAACACACTATATTAAATATTAAATTGTTTAACATTTTGTGTGTGTTTTTAATAAAAAGCTTCCAAATCCAAATACCATCTCAAATAACTTTTTGCAGCATTTTGGAGTCAGTGTATCATCACCTCACACAGGCAGTGTGATATGGAAGACCTCTCAGTATCAGTTAATGCACACTTATCACAAGTTAAATGCTAGACTGGAAAGTCCTCAGGTTGCAGGTTTCTTGTGTGTGTGTATGTTTGCTCTGGGGTCTTTTTGGTTTTGCGTTTTCTCATCGTAGAACGGTTTAAGCTGAGAATGTCTCAGCTTATATGTTCTTATCAACGCAAGACCTAAAATCAAGAAGTTTACAGACCAATCACAATCATTTTACAGAAAATTACCTCATCCATCCGATTTCCAACTAGCTTGCATTCTATGTCTAGTGGAGATACAACCGCATCTCTTTATTCAAATACCCATGAGACTTGAGAATATGAAAAGATACAAGACTAAAATCCACATCTTGCACAAAATAAAATGAAGGGCCACCTGCTGCTTAGCCTTGATAGTCTCTTGTCTGTGAGTGTCACCATCTGTGAGTAGTTTAACATAAAAACTAACCATCACGGTTGACTGGACTGGAAAAATCTAAGGGGAGAACTTGATACCTGGAAATTAATTCATCTCTTATCAGAAGAAGCAGTAAATAGGAAAAACTTCTTCAATAGTCACTTGAGTCACACGATGCCAAAAGCTACAGGCAGAATGAAGAGGAACTAATTAATCATTATTGCCAGTTTGGTCTAATTTTGATATCAGGAACACATAATAATGGGGGACATTGAAGTGTGAATGCCTGTGGCTGAGCATTGTTCATGAGATGAACAACTTCCCTGTAAAATATGAGACAGGAAAGTTGGTGACATTTTATCTTATAGAATGGAAGGGAATGCAAAATACCAATATAATCAGAAGTACTAATTTACTTTGTGTTTCATATTGCATCCTTAACAGCTAATCAAAGATCATTCCAGGTTTTGCACATAATACCTGACCTTCGCTGATTTGCAAATTCTATAAGTTCTTTCTCTTAGTCTCTAGATGAATTTCATATAATAACCATTGTTTTCTCCTGAGTGTGCTCAACAGCGTCAGGGTGGGTTTGTTGGTGGTTGTTTCTTTCATTTGTTTGGGTTTTTTTGTTGTTTTGTTGTTGTTGTTGTTGTTGTTTTTTCTTTGTGGTTTTTTTTTTCCTTTTTTCTTGAAATTGGCATTCAAGTCAGGTGTCAATCAAATGAGACTCTTCATAGTTATTTATAATTATTTTTCCAATGGTAATGACTATATTTTTTGTTTACCTTCTTCTTGCAGAAGAAATTCTTCTAATAGTAATATGTTACACATAAGAATAAGACCAGAGAAGAGAGGCAGGCAGCCTAGTGAACTCAATGTATTGCAACATTTTTTACTATAGTTTTTGTTGTTGAGGGAGACTCTGTCTTCCTACTAATAAAATATATAGAATGGAATAACATGAATTAGATTAGCATTCTGCAGATAAAGTAACGTTTTGCTAAATGTGGTGTTAGTTTGCAGTATGTATTTTAAAATACCAGAGTTAATATTCTGTTGGAGACACTGTAGTGTTTTGTATTTTTCTGTTTACAACAATTTTATTTTTTTTAATATGATCAACTAATGTGTGAGAACCTGGCATCCATTTTTATTTTGTTAGCTCTTACATGATTACATAGAATATTTCACAATTCATGAGTCCTTGGTCACTGAAGACACCTCTAAAATGGTTAATTTTCTAGATCTGATGATAGAACTAAATTCTAAATCTAAATCTAAATTTCAGAGTCTCCTCTCTCCTGCTGAATTTCTGTTCAAGAATGTATCTTTTTAAATTCCATTTCAAGAAGCTATTTCAAATCTTTTTCAATGAATTTCTTGTCACCTTCACTAATTCCTTGATTCAAGCTTCTCGTGCAAACCTAGAAAATGTATGTGGTATATTATGAGTCACCCTATATGACAATGGTTGGGCTTTGTTAACATCCAAGTAGGTTGCAATTTAGATCTGATGTATGATTGCAATCTGCAACAATGTAAAGAAATTTTCCTGTGTGGTCCTGCTGCTAGCTGAATTCAATTGCTTCTACTTGAACTTGATATGTGGAATATTTAGTAGTCTTCATCACAAAAATCTTTGTTTGGGCAGGAAATGTAAATATTTTGGTATTCATTACAAAAAGGAAAAGGTCAAATTTTACTAAATTGCCCGTATCACATTTTTCAGTATTAGAAATTTATCAAAAGCTTACAAATTTGTTATAAAAGTAATATTCTTCTATCCACAATAAAAACATTTAGTAAGTTACTGTCTAGCATAATAATCCTCTTGCTTTTTACTTTTGTCACAGTGTATAGTGTTTCACTGTGTGAACAGCAATAATGATCTTGTGTTCATATGAGTAGATTCATTTTGGCAAGTCTTGTTAGTTGACAGGTATGTAATACACTTGCCTTGCGGCTTTGGGACCAGGTTTCAAACACAGCTTTCACTAAAGTGACTGAAAATCATTCAGATCTCATAACTGTATCAAGTGACAAGTAATGTGAATTGAATCAGTATGTGTATGGGACCTGATGTACACTAGCCAGTCAAAAATGCCTTCTTTTATTCAGTTACGCTGCTATCTCTGACCATCGGAAAGAAGACACTTAAGGCAAGGGATTAAGGTCAGTAGCACACATCTATCTTTCTAAAGATATTAATATCTTTCCAACAAGACATTTATGTGCCCAGCAGCTGTTTCTTTGGCTTTTGTGCTCTGTGTCCACTAAAGGAAGTCAAGTCTCTCACATGTACAATAAGGACACTGTACTAATTGTCAACATTAACCGCCAAAAGCAGCAATTCTATCAAGTTGATGTTGACTCAGATATGAACTTGTCCTAATTGGGTTACTCTTTAACACTGCTGGACACCTTTCACTGACAATGTTTTCACTGCTCACCAAAGAGTGCCAAATGTTGGCATCACATTCATGCTTGTCATTGCCATGATATCACACATTATCCTCTGAAGAAAAATAAGATTTCACCAATAGTCCTCGTTATATCACATGTGAAGAACATGTCAGTCAGTCATGCAAAGTCATGGTCAGAGAAGGAAAATGAAAATTACATCCAATGACCAAAAATGGAAATTATGACCATGTGGCTCTGATGGCTCTAGGTAAGGTATTTAATTCCTTTGTATGTCCCAGCTTTATCCAATATAAAATGACCTTAATAATAATAATATTTAAATTTGTGCTGGACACTTTCAGAGATAGAACTAACATAGAAAGCTTTTATCCATGGTCACAATATGCAGCATATGCAAGTATTAAATGATTGGCAATTATGTTTATTTTATTATAAGTACTCTGATGGGTTAGAGCAGGTCCCTCCCCCAGAGGAGTAAATTCATTACAAACCAGAATTTGGAAAGTCAAAAGAAAAAATGAAATTAGTATTTCTTATAACAGTATAAGGGGAATAAACTACTGCAGAACATAATAACCTTAAAGAAGATGGGGATGAGGTCAAGCGATGGTGAAGCAGCAAAGCAGGAGCCAAAACAGTAACTAGGGAAGATAGCAACGGGTGCAGCAGAAGCAGCAGAAGCAGCAAGAGGACAATACAAACTGTGCTTCCAGACATAAGCTTTTGATGCTCCAATGAAATTATATTAATTTATCCATTGTTGTAATTTTATGACCTATCCCTGGAATGTTCACCTCTTTACTCGGAGACTTCAATACTCTTCCACTTCTAAGTTTCTCTGTTCCAAAATTTTTATGTCTGAGCTAGAAATCTAGGTCAAATGGTGTCAAAGTACCTAAAAGCTTAGTTTCTTCCACAAAACGTTTTTATGTAACTAAGTATAATAGAAATGGTATGTCTTCTGACTTTGATACACTTCTTACATTTTCACTTCCTAGCATGCTTTGGACAAGTGCTTAGTATCTTGGATGGGATGTACATCACCCCCCACTCCCTCTCCACCACCCCACCCCCCCATTGTAACATGGCTATAGCAACAGTGGTAGAGGAGACTGAAATGTATAAAGGAGGAGCTTTGATTACATCAACAAAGAAGCAACTTGTGGGCAGTGGAGGAGGAAGTTGTCTGTTCTCAGACATGCAGTTTCCTCTCCTTCACTCCTTTAAAGATTCCTTACTCAAAAGGAATTATTTTATTTACTCAGCTCTGACCTCTGAGTTTTCCTAGCCTTTCTCTGTTCTGCTACTTCTTTTTTCAATTTATTACACACATTACTTTTGTTGTTTTGGTTTTTTTGTTTGTTTGTTTGTTTCCTTTTTGTTGGTTGTTTTTTTTTTCCCTCAGGTAAGAAACAGAGAAATTTGGGTCCATATTTAAACTGTGAAGAATTATGAAGCTCTAATTGATATTATTTCTATGGTATACAGAACTGAATTCACATTGTTACGTCTACCGCTAAGCTCCTTTATCAGAACTGTTCTGTGTAGTAGTTTGTCCGTAAAAGATTCTCTACTTACTAGTTTGAACTTTGCAACTCTTCTTCATAATTCTAAAACTACTTTGTACTAGTTTGGCTAAATGTCTTGTGAGCTATTTTTAAGAGTTCAACATACATTAAAACATTAGAACGAACACGCTGCAGTGTGTCATGGCATCTGCATTACCAGATGAGGTGGTTAAGAGAGGCTTTGTTTCTGGTTTTGAATGGAAACCAGGCACAAAGGCATTCTTTGGAGAAGAAGGCACAAAGGCATTGCCTTTATTCTTTATCATTTGCCGATTTAACACCTCTGATATGATAAATCAATAATTAGAATAATTGTATAGCTGAAGTGTAGATTTATACATGGAAGTTACCAAAGATTTAGTGTCCATTTTTTTAATTACAAGAAGTCCATTTCAATAACAGACCACTTTAAAAATATGGCTACCACTTAAATCAAGAATCAATTAGAAACATTAGTAACTTGCATTAGACCCTAAATGAGCTTTTTAATTTCCATTAACCATGCAGTTGTTAATCATTGTTTTTATCAAGACTGTAAAACACAAAGACTTTAATTTTTCTAAAATAAATTAGAAATTTCCTTTGTTAACAAACTACAAGCAAAAATTACCTTCCGTATGATGAAGGGAATGTAATTTATATGTTCAGTTACCTCTTAACGTACTGAGGGCTACACTAGTGGAAACCAAAGTAAGCTAGTTGGTATTTAGTGTAACATCATCTTCTGTGAGTATTCAAAAAGTCCTTACTTGGGACTGGGGCCTGAGTAATGTAGAACATCATCCTATGGTTGTGTAGGAATATTTTTATTTTTCATAAGAGATAGCTAAAGCATTGAAGCACATAATACCTCCCTGATTACTCCCTGTACTCTTTCTTGAAACAATGGATCTGCAAACACATCAGAGACCACTTGCGCTGGCAGTTGTACACTCTCCTCAAAACCGCAGAGAAGACTTCTGGATTTTTAGGCAGGTCAGGAAACCCTCACAAAACCTTTCTGTTTTGGTACTGATGTTACCTATACTAATGATACTTTCTTTTAAGTGTTCTTATATAAGATTAGCATTATTTGTGTCAAAAATAGAAGAATACACTGGGTATAGCAAGACAAGAAATTGAACCTTTTCAAACATTCATTTAATGTCGCTTTAGTATAAGACCTGTATCACCCACAGTGACACTTGTAGTAAAAAACTGGCTATGAAAACACTTTGTGATTTATGGGCTTGAGCTGCACAAAGGGTTTAAGTGATGCTCTGTGTTAAGATTCAATGAAGAAAACAATTCAGATTTCATCTTATTGTCCAATCTATTAAAATACTTACCCAAACCTTTCCTTAAAGGTTCACTCATCCATAATTTCTACCTGCAGCAAGTTTGCAACAAATTAACTGACTCAGATATGAATATTTCCACTTTAGAAAGCATAAGTGGGAAACGGGAACCTTCTTTTGGATCAAATGTCCATACACTTGTGAAAGCATCAGATACTTTCTTCTTGCTTGGCTTACAAACATGCGCTCTCTTGCACACTGTCAAGATCCAGAGAGCAGAGATTAACAGTACCTCTGTCCAGAGGAGCAAGACTTGTTCTCTTAGATTTTTGTGTTGTGAAATTAAGGTGAAAACTAGACCAGATATCACCACAAAACTATTTATTTAAGGATAAAGTTGAACAAAACAGAGGGGGAGAGGGAAGAGGGGAGAGAGGGAGAGGGAACAATGGAAAGAGAAGAGCAGGGAAGGAAAAGAACAGGGATTGTATTACCATCAGCTGCAGATGGGAGGAGAGGGAGAGAGAGAGAGAGGTGTGCCTGGCCCGAGGATGATCTTCTGTGGAGTTTCTCTGTGGAAGTTGTTCCTCAGGTTCTTCAGGTGGAGCTGCTATAGTGGTGGTGGTCCAGTGGAGGTGCCCATGGAGGTGTTCAGGTGGGGGTGCACCTGGAGGTGCTCTGGTGGAGGTGCACATTTTTACAGGTATCTCTTAGGTCTTTTTATACAGTTTTTAGTCCATTGTGCAGATGCATTTCCCCAGGAAATTTTCCTGTGTATTCTCACGTATTTGCAGGGGTTTGGCAGCAGCACCAGGGAGTGCCTCCGTCCCCTCCCTGCACCGCTTACCTGTCCATGCCCCAGATACATATACGCCTTTTCTCTTCAGGGTAGTTGATGTGAGGTATCGCATCCTGGGCGTTCAAGCCAAGTTGGCCACAAAGACACTCTGTCTCTGTTGGTTAGCATCTCTGAGCTCTCTGACAGATATCTGGGCCAAGTCCTTAATTCCATGAAGGTGCTGTTTGCAGGAGCTGAGCTTTGCCAGGAACCTGGGCAATCTTTAACAAAGGCAGTCTTTATCTTTGTTGATTTGAGCTAGGGAGAGAGGATCAGCCTCTCACACGCACACAAAAGAACAGGTAGATTGCACTAGTGCATTATAGGGAACTTCTGGGCAGAAGTGTCATGCATTCAAAAATTACCTAAGGACTCTTAAAGAGAGACTATTGGAGGTGGAGATGACACAATGCATCTGTAGAAAGAGTAAGAGTGCTGGCTGAACTGATTCTTACGCATTCTCTGTATTTAGTAATACCCACATATTGCCATTGACATGAATTTCAGGGACAGAAGGGTTGAGATGCAACATGGCATCCATAATGAAAACTGATAGGAGTGAAATCGGAACAATATTGAATGGGATGTCATGAAATATTTTTATGAGATAAAGTTAAACTTGCTTAAGAGGAAAATGTCTCCTAAGAACTGTGTTTCAAAATCTGACATTTTCTTGCTTTACATACTCCAGCAATGACTGAGAATTGTGTGCAGTGTAAGAAGACCAGGCAATAGAATCTTACACTTCACTTTTTAATGCATGAATCACTATAGTGTGTGATGAAGGTGAGAACCAATAAAGCAAGTAACCTTCAGTAAAATGCACTCTTCTGTTGTCTATCCCTGTTATAACCTTTGGTTAAGTTTTCACAGGTGCAGCCAGGTGGTCCTCCAACCATCCTTGTTCACATAAGGTTTTGAATAGCAGCTGTATCTCAGTGTAGAGTGTTTCTATGAATATGGTATTCTCAAAATGCTCTTCCTGGTTTTTGTAATAAAACAGTGGTCCTTCCTTAAGGTGAACTCTGCTTCAGTAATAGTAAGGCCCTCTTAACTTAATCCACCTTGATGCAGCTGTTTATGGTCCAGATTTAGGAAAACAGCTAAGAAGCCCCCTTTAATTGCCTGAAGGCTAGAAAAAATGCTTACATATCACCACATATTTTTTTGTATGCCTTGTTGGTGTTATTTGTCCCATTCTGCTGTTGTGATGTTCTGTTGGCATTGTTTGGCTTCTGTAAGATGAGTGTTATCAAGTATATTGAGTATTCTTTGTCCAGAGTTTATTGTGATTTAAATGCTGATTTAATTAGTGCAGTATGAAACAGGTTGGTAGGTACCTAGACAATTCTGTATGAGTAAGTTGGTAGGATTTACCCTTATCTACCCTTCATTAACTTAAATAAAAAATGAGCTTTATGCTTCTTTTCAGTAGTAGGACTTTTGGTCTTCTGCTGAGGACAACCAAGAGTGTCCATCTGCTTGTTAACTGTCCATTGACCTTCAGAAGATGTCATGCTATCTCACAGATGTATTGTAGCATTCAGTTTAATTTTGTAATAGTTTTCTGTGCTTCTTTTTTCAAATTGATTCAGTTCAGTGCTATTTTGCACTCAGCTGATGGTATTTGTACTTGTGCAATAGATGGGTGGGACCAATATGGCAAAATTCAACCCCATTGGGACAGTACAAATTCATGCAGGTGTCCTACTGAGGTAAATAAGTGTGCAAGCGAAGATGCAAAAGTAAATAGGTTTTTTTCATCTTTCTAGGGAAAGACTGCAAAACTGAAACCACAGGAGTTTGTACAGAGAAAGCTATTTAGCCTGAGAAAGGCTGGTATTGTGTTTTTCATCTCCGTCTCCAGAAATTTTTTGGAAGCAATACCTGAAAATGAGGCTGTTCATACAAAATGTCGGAATGTGAGAGTTACCATGTTGTGGAAATGTAGAGTCTTTATTGCAAACTTCTGTTCTTGATGTGATAGTGTAAATAAAATTACTCACTCATATAGGACCAGTTGAAGTGTTATTTTTTTACAATTGTGATTTAATTTGTACCTTACACAGCTCAGTCTTCTATGACTTTCTACAACTTATCTAAAAAGACATCTTTGATTTTCCACGTTAGTTAGCTTAACTCTGTCCTTTGATGTACAATACTTGCACTGACTGAAGTGTGCATCAATCTTAGGTACTCTTGGAGATGCTAACTCCCTAATGTCCAAATAAGCCACTGCATCTGAAAGGTACATTCTAAACACATCCTAACATAAAAAGACAATTATGGTCAGTTTTCTAATATCCTGTTCTTATTATGCCAAAGGTAATGATGCAATGCAGTCCACTTGGCTCTTTTTGGTGATGAATTTCTTGTATTTGGAAAGTAACCTTTTCAAGGTCTCCTTATAAAAATTAATTCCAAGACATTTAACTAACATAGCAGTTGCTTGAAATGTTAGATTGTATTTTTTTTCTTCAATGAAAGATGAAAACTTTTAATGAAATATTTCCTTCTTCCCTTTCTTTTCTTTTTTCTCTCTGTTTCTTCTTTGGGGAAAAATAAAAATGACAGAAGAAAGGAAAGAATCTTTCTCATTTGTAAAGGATCATTTCTGATAAACTGCAAAAATTTTAAAAGGAAACCATAGAGAACATTTTCACTTTCCCTTATGAAACAAAACCAGTTTCCCTCCAGTTCTGGGTCTGGGCTTTACCGAAATACCACTAACAGCTTCAACATTTCACCATGGATTTGCTCTTTCCTGAGAGGAATTTTCTTTATCATTCATGAATTATTTCATATTTTCCTGTTGAAACAACAATAGAAAAAGTTGAATGCATTTTACAACAAAAACATCAGACATTCTTGCTTAAATTGACCTTTGACAGGCAGTATGTTCTCTTTTTTTGTGAGGTAAGATTTGAGAGAAGTGAATGCTTGACTAGGGTTTATATAAATGTCCGTCGAAGTCAAACAGCACTGTTCTAGTCACTTAACCAAGTCTCCTATGCTCTGAAAAAACAAATAAACAAAAAAACACCCCACAAAAAAAACCCAACAAAAGACAACCAAACAAACAACCCCCAACCAAACCACATGTAGAGAAAACCAATCTTTGTATGCAAAAGGAAGAATTTACTTTCTGTGCCCAAGATAAAATGAAATTATGAGAAAGACACCTCCAGACTCCTTCCTCACCTTTCCTACCTGCCCTTCTAAAACAACATTTATGGCATCAATGATCTCTACATAGCTGCAGCATACTTTGAATGGCAGAAGTACAATGTCTTATGAAGTTATAATCAGTATAGATTTCACTAATCTGGGTTATAGCTCAACTGTGAAGACTCGAGTAAAATCATTTCCTTATTAAAGAGATTCACCGCAATCTCACTGATAAAAATTACTTTCAAAAATGTCCCTTTACTGATATTCAAATGAACAGGAGAAAATGGTAGGTGTTTTAAGAGCTCTCTTCCTATTATATCAGGATGGTTCTCATAAGTGAAGGGAATGATCTACTAGCAAAAATCTTCTACAATGAGGAAACATAATCTGTCACAGAAGAACAAAATCCGAGTCAGTTAGGCTAAAAAGATCTACAAACAAGCCCTTAGAAATAATTTAACTGTTCTCATTCATTTTAATAACAGGAGAAAGGACATTAAATTCTTGAAAACAAAATAAAAAATAATAGTTGTTCTTTTCTAAGTTAAACTAGACTGGACTTTATTAATATAGGAACTATTTTACTTAACAAAGGTTCCAACATTAATCTGCTGTTCAACCAATATTCGGCAAGTCAAACATGATTGGTGTGGCAAAAGGAATAATTCAAAAGGAGTACATCTGTCTCTAAAGCATTACATTTACCTTAAGAAATAAATGAGAGGACTGTAATCCACAGATTCTTTTAAAGTAGCTGTTTATGTTTGCCCAAGAAAATTTATTAATCAATGCTTGAAACCTCAGCTAAACGAAGTAAAAAAAAGTGGTTGATAAAATGGTCATTCAAACAGCTTACATGCACTTTGTGACACATCCCCCCCACCCTATTCTACAATAGCTTTATAGTAATTTGCTCTTATCCTTTTCCTTGGATGCTTATCAGGGAGGGCTACAAGAGCCATAGATTTGTTAGTCATTCTTGTTTACTATTACAATCAAAAGAAAGAGAATTTCATCCAAGTTCTGGAGCAGAGTCAGTGTGGGAGTCTGAGTTTATTCTCTTTCACTGTTACTATTTATTGGGTTGTGAGACCTAACAGCTAAATCTTGAAATCAGATTTCTCAATTAACATTGCTCTAAATACAAAATACCATGTTGATAAGGAAAGGTGCTGTGGTGAAGGAGTCAACAGAGTGATCTTCATCTCTAGAGCACTCCTAGGAAAGAGGAGAGGTTGGAAGGCTGTGCTGCAGATGTGCAACTGAGACACTGAACCACACAGGTGTGGGAGCCTGGAGAAAACTTCACATCCAGTTCATGAATTTACCCAAGGCTAGTAGTATATACTTGGACAGAAGCTAACCATAAATGTTTGTGTGTCTTTCATGGACTATGATTGCTATTACAATATTAAAAGTACAACAATGGTGACTTCAAAACCAATGTCTCTGATTTCCTGATACAAGGTTTTTCTAGTATTTTGATGCCTTTGTTCTTCTTTCATAGCATTCCTTCATAAGGCAATATATTCCAATGCAGATAATTACCCAAGCTACAAACACAAACCTAGACAGAAATTGGCTTTTGATATAATAGCCCTGAACTAATTTGAATCACTGTAAGACTACATACACCTGTGACTAGAGATGCCATTTGCTCTCTTCTGGCCTCAGAACTTTTGCATTGATTTCTCAATGACTCAAATCAGCAGCAGTTGCAGAGATCTGGAAGTGCAGTATGTGCCTTCACGAGAACCCCTTTGGAGAGATAAGGTGTTTTAGGATATATTTTCCCATTATAACTATGTGGCAAATACTCATGTAATAAGCACTCAGGTTATTTACAACATGCTTTAATTAATTCCTGATCAGGAGATTACTGTACACATTTGGAATTTTGTACACACTAATTGTAAGGAAAGAAAACCCAGATTGTGTGCAAGGCAATTTTTAACCTTCTTTCCCCCCCGCCCAACACACACAATTCTGGCATTTTTTAACACGTATGTATGTATATCTACAGCCCAGACAGCCAACTGTGTCCTGGGCTACATCAAGAGAAGTGTGGCCAGCAGGGCAAGGAAGGGGATTCTGCACCTTTACTCTGCTCTCATCAGACCCCACCTGGAGTGCAGTTTTGGAGCCCCCAGCACAGGAAGGACATTGAAGTGTTGGAGCAAGTCCAGAGGAGGGCCACGAAGATGATCAGAGGGCTGGAGCCGCTTTGCTATAAGGACAGGCTACAAGAGTTGGGGCTCTTCAGCCTGGAGAAGAGAGGGCTTCGAGGAGACCTTATAGTAGCCTTCCAGTATCCGAAGGGGGCCTACAGGAAGGCTAGGGAGGGACTATTTACAAGGTCTTGTAATGACAGGATGTAGAGTTTAAACTATCAGAGGAGAGATTTAAACTGAATGTTGAGAGGAAGTTCTTTACAGTGAGAATGGTTAAACACTGGAACAGGTTGCCTTGGGAGGTTGTGAATGCTCCCTCCCTGAAGGTGTTCAAGGCCAGGTTGGATGAGACCTTGAGTGACCTGTTCTAGCAGGAGGTGTCCCTGCCTATAGTGGGGTGTTGGAACTGGATTATCTTTGAGGTCCTTTCCAACCTAAACCATTCTATGATTGTATGATACATACTGCTCAGTGATTTATGATCACAAATGACCTTTGTAATGTATTTTACGATACTTAAGATTATACTTATTATGGCTTTTTTACCTAGAAACATACATACAAGCACACAGAAACACACCTGGTCAAACATATATGAAAAGCCACAGTGTTAAGACACTTAGAAGTGGAATGACCTTCTGTCAGTCACATTTTCATACATTAACAGAAACATCCTAAAACAAATCTGTCCATGTCAGAGAAAGTGCATGCCATGGACTTTATCTTTCTGTGTGAGAAATCTGCTCTAAGGACTGATTGCAGCTATCTGAAATAAAAACACTGTAGGTGTATCCCACATTAAATGTTCAGCTTGAAGCTAACATTTGAATATGTCACATTATTACATGCATAATGATATGATGAGTTGAAGTGACAGGATACCATCCTTCCACCAAAAATTAAGAGCAACAAACACTAATTTCTTCCAAGGACAGCAGTTATCACTTTCCATGCTGGCTTTAGGAGATGAAAGCATGCAGTACACTGGCAAAATGTCATACCAGTGAAAATATATGAGAAACCAGCTGATTGTGGAATGGAGCTGCTTCTCCCGCGTTCTCAAATACCACCAGAGCAAGCAAATTGTCTGAAACACCAAGTTTAAGTAGTGCAGCAAGAATAATGTGTAAGTAAGAATGACAAAGATTGCTTCAAAAAGTTAGTTTGAACTCATTTTACTGAAGTCAAATGTAAAACATGCTTGACTGAGTCTTTGTATTTACTAAATAATAACCAGGTATGTTTGATGCATTAAACCATGACAATTCTGGAAATTGTAGCACCAGTTCCTTCCATGAAAGACTTTGGATCTTTTTCACATTCATGTGCAAGACCTCCAGGTTTATCAAGATTCAAAAAGGTACACTTTAATTAGGTTAATATTTTATTTGTTGCAACTTTCTTCTGGTCATGTCTAACAGAGATCCTATTTACAGTCTTGCTGAATACCAAGGAACAAATCTAAACAGAATTTAAATTTACTTTTCAAAAAAATGTAACTTTTATAAAAGTTTGAATATGCATTTCACTACATCCCCCAATATGAGTTTAATTTAAAATAGTAGTTTCTAGAGGAGATCTTTTGAAAGCAAACTTTTAATTTTCTTTTTTTCCAGAATGTTTTAAACACTTCTATTGGTGCATATTTTGTATCAATTTTCTGCATTGCATCCTAACTTTAGTTTTGATAGAACTGCAAATGAATAAGAGGATTTTTATCCTGAAGTGGCAGTTGCTCATTGTTTGCAAAAGAAGTCTCAAAAAGGGATACATGCTGACTAAAACCTAAAACCAGACATCTCATGAAAAAGACTACCACCTATCAGGAGTCTTTCTGCATCACATACATGAATGATAATTGGTGTAAATGGACATAAAATCAGCAGAAAGCTGCTCTAGTACATAGTTGTAATACTTAATCCTGATTCCCAAGGGTGAATCTCAGACATTATAGTTTCGTCACCTTGCACTTTGGACTTCATCCTTTGGCTACTAGAGATAATTACTTTCAGGAAAGGATCTGCTTTCCAGGAAAGTATAGAGAATATTCCCAGGCCACTAAAATCTGAGTAAAAGGGTAGGAAAATGTTTTCTGTATTTCTAAGGAATTTCTGATACAGATGAGCTTCATAGATGGTGTTTCACATTGGCTATTACTTGTGCAAGCAATTACATAGCTACTGTTAAAAATTATGTTTTGCACTTTAGAGGTCAAAGAGAACTGAGAAAGTGCCCCTGAATTTTGCTTACTGGTGTTTTATTCTATTTGCCACAAACTTAAAAAATAGATAGATAGATAGATAGATAGATAGATAGATAGATAGATAGATAAAAAGTCACTCTGTGTCTTGTTTTTTTGAAACACCTAATAAACCTTATAACCAGAATTCAACCAGATCAAGTGAAGAACTTAAACACTACTTTATTGCTCTTCCATATGCCAAACTGCTTTGCTCTCCCATGTGGCCCCCTAGGTCACCAGGATTCAAATTTCATCTCATATATCTCTGATTTAAAGCACTGAAAACCCGATGTGTCTGGTTTCTGGCAAACCGCAAGGAAAATGAAGTTCCAACCTCAAGCATTTCCTTGGAAAATACTATGCTAAACATCAGTCCAGAGACAGGAGCAGCACTGCAGCATTCACTGTTCTTTTCCTGTCAGAGAAATGCTGTCATACAGTGGAATTCTGCACTGTTCAGAAAATTATGCACTACAGGGCCCACCCTGGGTGTAGTTACAGTTATGTTGCTACCAGATCACTCACAGATGTTTCCCAGCTGAGGGTACCTCAGCCTCGGGCATCGAATGTACCCCAGCTGCACAACCCTAGAGGTAAGCACAGTGCAATGCAGCATACTGGCGTGCTACTTTCTAGCATAATACTACTTTTTAAGTCCTGACAACATCCCTCTACAACTCTTTCTTGCGATACTACTGTTTTCTATTCTTTCTGCTTTTCTATTCAAAGCACAGTCATGAACAGTCATGGAAACTTCTCTGCCGGATACCTTCCTGAGCATTCCAAGCCCGTGTTTCTTTCCTTCTCTAAGGGGAAGAATTCTTGTGATCATTTTGGTCAAACTAGACAAGGCAACAGCACAGTTTGTCCAGCATACACTTCACAGCAACATGGACACCGATGCAAGCCTGGGAGCTTCCAGCATTCCCTCCCTCCCTTCACTACTACTGAGAGGATACTCTAGAGGGATTGCCTAAGGGAACACAGTTTGTCTGGTAAACTAACCTCAGAGCTGCTGCCAGAGGAACTGTAGTAAAACAAACGGGCAGAGCCATTTTATCACCACTGTCTCATACTTTGATATCTGGCTTCCAAGATGGGGTTTCCAAATTCACACAAAAATGCCTGCACCTGTTCTAAAAGCAAGTAAAAAAAGGAACTTGACAAGGGCTGTTATCCAAACCCCAAGCAAGGCTTACAAATTAAGAGCAATTGTCATTTCATACTAATTTTATTTTAAACTATATATATTATTATTTGTCTTGGTGCATCAGAGTTTGAGATTTCTGCCTGGATTGATTTAGGTGTCTTTTTGAATTTTTGCAAGTGTTTCATAAACCATGCTGATTTGCAGAATTAAACATATGGAGGATATGATCACTTATGTCTTTCTATGTAAATAAACAAGGACATACACTTTACCTCCTCTCTTCTATCCCTATTCATTTGCAGTGTCTGGAACCTCCATTAAATGTCTCATCATTTCCATAAAGATGATAGTATGCAGAATTGAGTTTGTACTTCAAAATTAAACTTTCACAGAGAGAAGACGAAACTGTGAGGAAGGAGATGAAAAACAAAACAAAACAACCAACAACAAACAAAACAAAACAACCAACAACAAACAAAACAAACAAACAAACACGCACAATCTCACTCAGGGGTATAAACTGTGATGGTTTCTGTTCTGAAATATAATGATAAAAGGTCAACTTCTTTTCATTTCTCATGTGAAAACATTGCTTCCATTCAAGTATTCAGCACATGTAACAATCAAAATGATGGAGCTGACCAGGTGATTCCTGTCCTCACTCACTCCAGCATAAATCTGGGTTTGTGTCCTGTAAGGGACTGATGTGAATTTGAGCAGGAAAAACTAAGACTAGAGTTTGGACCACTGACATAAGAAGCAGAGGAGAAACACACAGAATATTATTAACAGGTCAGAGTTAATTTCTGGTCTTAACAGCTATGTACAACACCCCTGTTCCCTCACAAAAAGAAGCTGGAAGGTCACTGTCATTTTTGGTCTTGAGGACATGTGTCACTCATATCCAGCCTCTTCTGATATATGACAGTATGGACCTGCCTGGAGCACAGCAAAAATAAAGGATGGCACAGCTCACTGAGCAAAATTTCATTAACAATTTTCCTCCTACTCAAATAAGAGTTCACCTCTGACACTAAAACTAGAGTTTGCTACAGAAGAGGCACTTGTAGGAACTTCAGTTAATGCAATCCAGTCTTTGACAAAGTCAAGTTTCTGTCTTGGAGGAATGCTTGAATTGATAACAATCTTTGATAAAATGCTGCATAATCTATAAGAGAGAAATGGGCTGCTTCAGCAAAGCAGGTCATGTCTCTCATAGTCTGGTCTGATCTGAGTTTATTGAACCAAGTGAAACTTAAGATACAGATTCTCAATGAAAATCACTGTGTGTCTATTAGTTATTTTTATATGTCCCTACTCATGTAATAATTAGTAGTTTACTCATAATTTGCAGATCAGATGCTATATTTCATTTCAGTAAAACAGGAAATTCCATTAACAGTTTAATTACTAGTTTGGATAGGATACTCTGTGTTGCAGTAAAACACTGATACTTTTCTTTTTACTGTAATATGACCTCTTCAAATGCTAGAGTTGGTAGCTTGATTAACACAAGATACAGAATTTGCATCACAACAATCAATGTTGCTCGGGGCAAGCAGCTTCTTAGATTCACCGAAACGATTTCTACTTTAGAACAACAATATAGGACAGTACATGTAGCCTTATGCATTTTGTATTATCATAACATATGATATGATAATTGAGGGTTTACATTAATACTAAATACTTAACATGAAATTTCAATTCATTGAAATCACAGAAACACAAAATCACAGAATGTTAGGGGTTGTAAGGGACGTCCAGAGATCATCAAGTTCAATCCCCCTGCCAAAGCAGAACCACTTAGGGCAGACTGCATAAGAACTCAGCCAGGCAAGTTTTGAAAGTTATCTGTAGAAGAAAACTCCACAACCTCTCTGGGCAGCCTGTTCCAGTGCTCTGTCACCCTCACTGTAAAGAAGTGTTTCCTATGTTCTAGCTAGTTCTAACTAGTTCACTGGATACCACCAAAATGAAACTGTTACCTTCATTTCGACACCTACCCCTCAGATATTTTTAGGCATTGATAAGATCCCCTTCTCTTCTCAAGACTAGCTAGCCCTATTTCTCTCAGTCATTGCTTTCATGCCATATAAAAATTCAACTATATAAAAATTAGCTTGAAATAAATCCTCTGATCTTAACATTCCCACGTCTTGGGGAATCTGGGGGTTGAACATTGTGTACTAAAACAGCCTATAGTGTTAAATATCACTAGATGCAAAAAAAATAATGTTTTCTGTTCCATCAACCTAGACACAAATAAAGATGATCTTAAAACAACGATGTGACAAAGACACTGCACTTCTACAAAACATGTCCAGAAGAGCGACTTCTGTCACAATAACAACCAATGGGATAACAGGAAACAACCTCAAGTAACAGGCTGCCCAGGGAAGTGGTGAAGTCATCATCCTTGGAGGTATTTAAAAGGTTGTGTAGACATGGTGGTCAGGAACATCATTTAGTGGTGACCTGGTAGTGTCAGGTTAATGGTTGGACTTGATGATATCAAAGATCTCTTCCAAACAAAATGATTCTTTGATTCTAAAAATAATTTTATTTTGTTTTAATTACTTCAATATTCAGTTTACGTTTCAAATGCATCCTAAAACATTTGTAATGTGGGAGTATGGTCATTTAAAGTTGTTGTGGCAGGCCTAAGCAGGTCAAAATAGGCTTATACATGTCCTGGCTTGCCCAGATATGTTTTTCTGCTCTCCCTCCTTCTATTTTGGGGAGAAGCAACTTCAGGAAAGAGGACAAAGAACCTGGAGCCACTGAGTCTAAGGACTCTGGCTTGCCCAGACTTGTTTTGCATCCTGTGGTAAACAAGGTACACACACTCAGCTTGTGCCTGCCTTGTGCAAGGCTTTACCCTAAAAAGAGTATAGCAAGCCTATGACTTCATCTATTATGTTCAAGTTTCTGCCATTCTGATTGGCTATTCTATGTCCAAAGGCCCATTAGTCTCGGGCTGTATTGATAAAAGGAGATGAGTGTATCCGTGCTCTGCCCTTGTATCCATACTCTGCCATTGTATTCGTGCTTGCTGCTTGCTGCTACCTTATTACATCCTGAACTGCCTGGAAACTACCTACCTCAAGTTTATCAGGAACAGGCTCTAAATGCCTCCATGCAATAGGCCTGCATAACCAGTGTGACATCGTGTTGAGACTGCACATCGCAAAACATCCTGCCTACACCTGAAAGTCTCCTGCCAAGACAGGAAGTTCTGGAAATACAGAGATCATCCAAATGAGATCGGGACTAGGTCAGAGATTGTCTACCTCCTTTCTCCAGCAGCCTGTGAAGCCTGGGAAGAATTAGAAGCTTCTGCAGTTGACAAGACAGTAATAGAATTCCCTGAAAGTGTTTGGGTGCTGTCCAAAGCTGTAGCTAGTCCTGTCAGTCGGGAGATATTTTGTGAGTAAATACTTAAAGTCTCTTGTAATTCACCATTACCTTCTGCCATAAGCAGGAAGGAGCTCCTTGAGTCCATCTAGTGGGCAAGCAGTATAGTGACTGCAAGCAGTACATAGACCACAAGAGTCTTCTCTTCTAGTTTAATTAAGTGCAATTAATGTTATGTATTATTGCTAGTTATTTCTAGATCCTATGTTATTATCTGTATAACGTTTCCATGACTGTGCAAAGAACCTAATTATTAAAATAAGTGGTTGGGGGTGGTGAGAATTTTTAATACCAAAACTAATAAACAATATTAATTTTGAAAATACCATCTCATGGTCACCCCTCCATAACATAAGCTTATGTTGTTCTCACTTGTAATGTTCCTGTTATCTGAGAGGAGAGAGCTATGACTGATAAGCAATAGATATCCAAAAGAATATATAAATAAAGTAGAATATTAAGATGAAAGAATTCAAGAATCAAAAGAGATTTTTGACACAATTCCCAAATAGTTAGATATTTCCTTTGTTGACAGATCTTTTAACAAAACAAACAGACAAACAAAAAAATCTATCATTCTCTTTCTAAGGAATACTTATCAGGAACTGCTCCAGCATTGAGCAACTGTATCTGACACAAGGTTTAATTTTTATGATTATTATTTCTGAATATTATATGTTATGGTTATTGATTTAATTTTATTTTATTTTACTTCCAATGAATAATATATTAATGTAGACAATGGCATTATAGTCTTAAAGCATGAGATAAAGCTTTATGGGGGAGACCTGCATCCCAAATTCAGTTCTTGTACTTCATATTTTAGTTTATTCTCAATGCCTTTGCAATTCACACCCTCTGGTCTTTCCTTGTATAAATTGTATTGGTCTTGCTTATTCCTCTGGTAGCTTCATACTGGTACCTACTATAAGGTACCCAGAAATCAGATAATGTGTGCATCTAAGCATTTTATCACTTTGACACACCACATGAGACCTGTACTTTGGATTAAAACTCAGTTGAAAGGCTTACATGTCTCTTACATTCAGTAAATAAGGCTTAGGAAAATTTAGAATTCCACAGTGATAGATAAAAAATGAAAAGGAACACAACACATTATGAGAAACTGATCTCTGAAAAGTAACAAAAATGGTCTGAAAAGTAACAAAAATGGTATACATACAACATCTAGTGTCTTTTTCCTTTTCATAGAATCATAGAAAGTCTGGATTGGAAAGGCCCTCTGAAGGTCATCTAGCCCAACATCCTCTTCATTAAGCAGGGGTATTCTCAACTAGATTTGGGTGCCTAGAGTCCTATTGAGCCTCGGTTTGAATATCTCTAGGGCTGGGGCCCCAACCACCTCCCTGGGCAATCTGATTCCATGTTCCACCACCCTCATAGTAAAGAACTTGTTCCTCACACCCAATCTAAACCTTCGCTGCTCTAGTTTGCAGTCATTGCTCCTTGTCCTATCACTAGAGACCTTTGCAGACAGACTCCATCCTTCTTGAAGACCCCCTTTCAGTTACTGGAAGGCTTCTATTAGGTTGCTCTAGAGCATCCTCTTCTCCAGGCCAAATAACCTCAGTTTCCTCAGCCTATTTGTAAAGGGTTAACCCTCCTGGGTGGGGGTAGTGATCAGAACTTGAACCCAAGTCTGATGGACCCCAGGCGTAGTGTTTAACCCACTCCCACTTCCTGTCTGGACACCCCTATATAAACAGTGGAAATTCCTCTTTCTCTCTCACCTCGTGGCTAACCTCTGCCACACGGTGGACATCTCTTTAGACCACTGCCATCCATCCGGTTGTATAAATATATTTTGTACCTTGTTATCCCTTCCCTATATCTATTTGTAACTCCCATATTTTAAATACCTTTTATTTGTGTTCTGTTCTGTGGATGGTTTTACCCCTTCTGTCTTCTCTTTTCTCTCTCCCTATCCAAGAAAAGGGG
>VWZE01010663.1:127718-139485 GCA_013396675.1 Eubucco bourcierii
TTTTTTTTTTTTTTAAGAGCTTTGTTCATGTTGTTGGGGAAGGAGGGTAAGTGGTTTGTTTTGGTTTTGGTTTTTTTTGGGAGGTGAGGGGGTTTTGTTTAGTTTCTGGGTTTGGTTTGTTGTTTTTGTTTTGTTTTGTTTTTGTTGTTTGGCTATTTGATTGGTTGTTTTAACTTAAATCCCGTTATCCATTGTATATTGGTTTCTATTGCCTTCCCCAAGAGAAAAGATGCCAACAAGAAGGTTCATTCTTGTCTCAGCTAGCTACACATATTAGTAATTCTCACAGCAGTTGCCAAGTATTGGTGTAAGTCCTCTTCAAGAGTGACTGGACTTTTCTTTATCCACAGCAGCTGACATTGTGTCTTCAGTGCTTCCTTCTACTTCTGTTCACCATTGACAGTGGTTATTATCTTCATTATCTCTCCATTTCTTCTTCTGTGTCTCTTTTTGTAATTTTCTCCATGAAAAAGAATAAAATAAATCTATATTTTCATTTATAATTCTGTGCTTAAACAGGATGAAAAGTTTTTTGGACTCTCAAATTCTGCTTCCATCTCTGCTGCTGACATTGTGGCTTTTTGCATCAACCATGTGAAGTCTTGGAGTTACGGTACAGAGGCCTTGTCTACAGCATAGTGCTGATTTGAAAGCAGAAATATGAATTATGTGTGCCTTTAAACACATGATTATAAAAGGCTTTGATGCTGTTACTCCTCAGATGAGCAAACAAGCATTGTTCGTAACAGTCATTCATTTCTTAGAGCTTTCTTATCCTGCATTAGTACAATACCAATGGCAAAAAACCCCTTTGTCATGGGTTGAGTTGAATCTGCTGATGATATTCAATACCATGCTGCCATCATGCCAACTTCAAAATGAAAGTGCTAGCTGGAGAAAAGTGTCATGGAAATTGAACTTCAGATTGTAACATGAGAGGGTTCTTGCTCTGGTTGCTCCTTCTGGTTTCTGGGGCTTGGGGTGTTGATCTTTTCCACTGTGCAGTCTTCAGGTCGAGTGGTGGGACACATCACTAGCTTCTGCTGCTGCTTCTGCATGTTTCTCTGCTTTTGTGCAAATACGCTAAGGTAATTGCTCATTTTTTCATCTCATTAAACTCTATCTCAAACTGGAGCTTTTTTTTTTTTATTACTTTCCCTTTTTTGCCGTTTTAATGTGGGAGGAGGGAGGTGAGCTTGTGAGAGTAGATCATGTTAACCCAAGACACTCTGTGAAGTGTTCAGAGTTGCAATATGTCTTGTAGGTGACTTCTGAGGCAATGCTAAATGTTGCAGTACAAATCTCACTTTTCCATCAGTGAAACAGGCAAAAAATGGACATTGTGTACATTTGTCTGGATATCTTTTCCAATAGATGGACCCTAAGCAGTGTGCTCAGGATTTTAGGAACACTGGACACATCTGAGATGTTCAAATTACTTAAAAGACTGTGTAAGGGACTCATAATAATGAGATTTTGACCAGTCCAAGAAAAACTTTTGAAAAATCTAATCAAGAGTTTCTTAGTCTGTCTTATATTCATTCAGCAGTAAGACAAAACAATGCAAATGCATGAAACTTTGCTTTGGAATCTGACTGTAAGAAGGAAGCTATTATTCTTCAGACCTTTTTTTTTATTATGATTTTTTTTTGTTACATTTCTGTGTTATTTGTTGACTCACAGATCTTTGCTTTTCTCTCTAACACCTCACACTTTGGCATGACAGCCTTAAAGCAGCTGCTTCCAAGATTATATTAACAAAACTGAATCAGCAATTCAGGTGCAGCAAAACAAAACCAAAAATGAAAACAACAAAAATCAGGAGAAAAAAAAATGACAGAACTGCTTTGTTTCCCAAATTATCATCATGTAGTCCAGACGTGCAAAAGCAGCAAACAGCTATCACACTGTGGATAATACAGAAAAGCTCTTCTCAGAACAATGGAAACAGCCTCCTGTATTCAGAACGTGAACTGTCAGCAGGAATTAATGTCCATCAGCTCTCCCTCAATGCCTGGTGTTTCACTACTGTGCTGACCCAGAAGGTGTACTCACGGGGTTAGGAGGGAAAGCAGTGCACAGGAGATTGTAACTCATCCAGTTTAAACAGAATATTATCAAACGAAGTTGTCATTTTTAACTGCCCTTCAGGGATTGTACCAGAACTTCAGTCCCTTTTCAATGAATGAAAGTCTTGGCTGCAACAGTAAAAGCAGAATAAATACTTTTGACTGCTTGACATGGCTCTTTTGTTTTCTTCTTTCTTTTTAAGGAAAAAAAAAATTATTATCACAGTTTTAAAGCCAGCCACACCACATGGGGTTAAAGATGTAAAATCTCTGCATGGTGCAATAAAACTGATACTGAAATAGTGTCCCCCTACTGTAGGAGGAATCTGCAATCAGGGCTTCCAAGCACATGCGAGAAATAACTCTTGGATCAGTTTTCTTGTCTTCCAGTAGACTTGGCAAGAAAGACAAGCCATATGTGAAGCCAGCCATATATCAGTTATGTGGTCTTAGATATTTGCTATAAAACAAAGGACTTTGCTGTCAACCCTCCTAATTTCATGAAGCCTTTACAGCTCACAGCAAAGTCCCTTTATCAAAAGCCACAAAGTTATCCTTAGACGTGCGTTTCTTAGGGAAAATATTCTCTGAAATAGCTATTTATGATTAACTCCATCAGGGGAAGGGGAAGACATGAAAGAAACTAATACATTTTCAGCCATGTTGAACACATAAGAAACGGGTATAAAAGCAAACTAAAAGAAATAATACTAAGGGTCTGGGGAAGGGTAGGGATATTAAAATACACATACACGAAACAGTAAGATCAGGAAGGAAACATTCATGGCAGACGTGGATGGCCTGGTAATTTGGATGGAACTAAGGCATCATCCCTGAATTCCTCCTGGACATTTACTTAGACATTGTTAGATGACAATTTTGTACAAGCAGTGTATCAGGAGTGAGTTCAAAGAAAGTATTTCATAACAGATTTTTCCCAACTAATTCTAGACGGACAGCCTGCGTGCAAGGAACCAAAAGGAAAGCTGGGGAATAGTTCAGGGTGAGCCATGAAGAGAGGTCAGGAGCTAATGAATAGCTGACACCCCAGGCTTGCAAAACTATGTGGACGTGAGTGGCCTGATACGTATGATTACTCACATATGTGAAGTTCAGTGCACACTCAAGCTCAGGATAAGAACTAGTAGATTTATTTGATGTAATAGTAAAAAGAGTTGGGGAAGAGCTTTAAAAAGTGAAGCAATATGATTATGAGTATTTTTACTCATAAATAGATAAGAGTATTTTTCTGAACTAGTGTTACAGAAAAGGCTTAAGAGAATGGAATTGTTGCAAAGCTAATACAGTTTATTACAGAACAGCAGTAATGGCTTTCAGAAACAAATTGCATGAATTTCAGGACTATAATGATGAGTGTTGATTTTTTAAAAATCAAATATTATTAAATATCATATTATAAACCAGATGTGAAGGTTTGGGAGTTCCCCACCCCCCCACACTTTGTAAAATGACCCAGACTAGCACTCAGTCGGCTGGAAGTTAAATGATGAAGCTATATTTACAGCTTTGCACAATGTACAGCAGATATTTACACTATATACACAATATTTACAGAAATATACAAGTAAAAGGTAATACAGCAACACAACTCCCCTCCCAGAAATCAGAGACCCCAGGAGGGGCTCCCAACCACCCTTCCACCTTCTCCCCACCCCTGTACCTTACCCCAAGGTTTGCCTTACGTGCAAGGTAAATTAGGAGGATCAGCCAGGGGGGTTAGAAGAAAAGTGGTTAGTGAGGATTAATCAGCAGAGGAGCCAGAGCCCAGAAGCTGCTAGATCCCACCAGCAGCTCCTGCTCAAGCAAGCGACAGAGAGCGACTGACTTATCAATTGTTTTGGTTAGTGTTCACAAACAATTCTCCAGCAAGCGTATGAGTGAAGTAGACATCATGATGTTTTCCTTTCACAGCCTATAGTGTGATTTTCTCTATTAAAATATTCCAATTAGCCTCAAACCAGCACACCAGACTAAAATGCCAATGGACAAACTAACATTTCTGTTCACTTTGATATATGTTTTTTATACTGTTTTGAGTAGATGCTGAGTTTTTTTTAATGTTTGAGCTTTCTAGGTCCAATTCAGTGAGGCAGTTCAGCAATCTTCAAGTATGTGCTTTATCTTACTGGAATTAATAGTTTGCAATCATATATGTGATGAAGGACCTTGTCAGGTCATCTAAGATGGCTTTTCTTTCTTAATAAAAATTTTAAAGCAGAAAAAAACTACTAAAATTAGCTCCCCTCTCACTTTTTTTATTTTTTCTTAATACCTCTATAAGAGATATTGGTAAATAATCTTTTTAATTACTTCATGGATCCAGATACCAATAAAATATTTGCTTTAGAATGAATAGCTTTTACTAATGTCCTACTCAATATCACACTGTTTCTATGGACTGAGTACATGAAGCCTAAAGGTTGCTATTTAGGGATACTGGTCTAGATAAGTTTATAACTCTAGACAGGACAACAAATTCTATTATACAAATATTTGAAGTTATCACAATGTGAGGAATATTTAAAAATAATCCTTTGCTCACAAGTTCCAATTGGAGTTCTTTTCAGTTACTTTACATTGTTTTGCTACAGGAGAAACATTTCAAGGATTTATTGTACTAACCATTATATTAAAAATGAGTCCTGGAACTACAGTGCCACCCCAATAAATATCATTTAACATCCCTGATTGTGGAAATATATAACAGACCTAAGTCAAGAGGGTTTTTCTTTTTTTTTCATTCTCACGGAGGTATGAAAATATTAGCAAATGTTCACATCACTACTCAAAATATTATGGGTCAGATCCAAGCAGAGTGGAGAGGTCAATGCTCCATCATCATAGCTTTATATCATTATCGGAGTTAGGGCATAATGGCCTGTGAGAAAGCTTGGTTAAAAAATTAGGGAAACCTGAAAAAGGTTAATTATGGCACACACAGCATTTGACAGTTCCTTTTCAATCTGATTCAGCTCAGCTGTGAATGCCATTGTGTCCTCCACACAAAGATCTTTCTTGCTGCCTTGCTACTTTCTGTCACCCCAAGACTGTGGCATGGTTCACTTGCTAGAATGGATCCCAAACCAAACTGCCATGTGTTTTCCAAAATGTACACCTGCTTTGCCATGGATCTAGTGTTTAGAGCTTGCTGTCTGAAACCTTAACACACAGAAACTTGTTTTGACAGTTTAGGTTATGTTCATTAGGGAGTCCAAGGACTGAATATTTCTTAGGGGACAAGGAGGAGAAGTGAAGAAGCACAAATGAAACCAAAACTTAAGCTTGTGACTAATTGGTTAAAAGGATGTAAGCAATTCAGCTCTGCTTAATTGAATGTGGACTCAAATTAGAAAGAAAGAGTAATTGGTTTCAAAACTTTGTATTGCAGATTGCTGGTCTCTTCTATACATCAAGTAAAAGCCTTCAAGCACGTGTCAATAGTGTTACTGACAGGAGTCCAAATATCCCGTTGCAGGCATCTACATTCAGAGAATTGTGTTCTAAAAGGAATTAGCCTACATTATATCAATGGTTTTATTTACAAGCAAAATTTTAATTGAAAAGGCAACTTTATTTTGGCTGGAAATTTCAAATTATGACTCTGTCTTCTAACTGCCAGATGCTTTCCAAATATTTCCTGATCAGAACACCTGAAAATAGTACTTTCTTTTTCAATGTAAAAATAATCAGCTTTGGCATTTTGAGTGAACCTTTTTGTATTTTCAGACAAACTTCTTACTGATTTTAGAAAGAGCTTCAGATGAGCAAAGCCATATCTGAGTAAAACACGAATAATCAAGGAATAGGGACTCAAGGAATTCACCCATGAAAGTACAGAGTTCAGTTGTGAGGATTTTTAAAATAAAAATCATGAATTCAGTTGTTTTGTCTGCATACTGACATTGCCATCTATTATTTGTATCAAAGCAGCATCCGCAACTTCTTGCCTTATTGTGCTATGCACAAAAACATAGAACAAAAGAAATGTCCTACCTCTCAAAATACTTCACTCCAGAGAAACAAAGAGCCTTTGTTTGTTATTTCAGCAAGACTGGTGGACATCATCTCTAAGCAGAAGTTCTGACAATCAGCCCTTTCCATCTTCTTACAAACATCCCAATGCACATTTTTCACACGGGTCTACTATAGTAAAGGAGCTCCTAAAGAAAAGAATCAAGCAGAGCAAAAAGAAAAAATTATTTTATATTAATAACAACCAGAAAGCACAATGCATTCCACATACAAAGGTTATCCATTTATGGACCTGAAAGCCAAGGGCGTTTTAAAACTTAAAGATCCCTTAAACAATCATATTGGTTTAAGTAGGAAGCAGATATTCCTAGCTCAGCAGGTAGTTGGTATCTAAATCACATTCAGACTTCACATAAATACACATGTCAAAGCATTTATCTAGTAATAAAAAAAAAAAAACAAAACAAAACAAACCAGAACACCACCAACAAAAAAACCCCAGCTCTTAAGGAATGCAGTTCAGATAGGGAAGTGTCAGTTATTTTGCACATTTCCTATTTCCAGCTCATTAGTTTCAGCTTTTGACAGGGGTGGAGCTGAAAGAGGGGGTCAGAAATTCTGTGGAGGTTTTTCTCTCCTCCCAATTTCACATGAATAAACAGAGGGAGGGAGTCCCCTGCCTGTCTGCCAGGCTCTTATCTATCATATTTAGATGCTAGATGCTGTCAGATATTAGATAGCAATGCCTGTAGGTACTGCTAGTTACTGGGAAATTAAACCTGGAACAGAAGATACTCCTTTCTTTTCCATAACTGACTTTAGGAGTAGGCTTGGACATTCTTCAAAAAATGTTGATGGCCAGGTAAAGGTGACAGAATTACATTTCTGTCATTCATTACTTACACCTGGTTTGGTTGGGGTTTTTTTTTTTTGTTTTGGTTTGGTTTGGTTTGGTTTTGGTTTTGTTTTACTCTATTCATGGTCTCTTAGCAGTAACTCATCTACATCTTTTCTTTCACCTGCATTCTTCCCAAATCCATATATTCCCACCCCAGAAGTGGTAGGTTTAGACTGACACCGATGATTCTTCTTTAAACTCTCCTCATGTATGAAGCTCTTTATGTGTTAAAAATTGTTAGAAATTCTGTGTTTTCAGGAGTAAAGAAAGTAAAACCATCCAATTTCCCTTGATTTCCCCCCCCAAAAAAAATATTCCAGAAAACAAGGGTTCCTCTAGGAAGAAGAGGCAGTGATTATGGGATAAAGAAGGATTTCTGTTTAAGTCTCATTCTGGAAAAATGTTCCTGTGATCACTCATAATTGAGTTAGCAATCACCACCCTTGTGCTAGAAGTTACAACTCTACAAGCTGACATAAGTTAACCACATGGACACACTTTTCCCTCCCAGCAGTAAAGGAAAGCTAGCCATCATATGTTGCAAAATGAATGTATGTGTGAAGTCAGGTACTGTTTCAGCTAAAGGTCGGTAACTTCCAGCTGATGGAAGGTAATTCTTTAAGACACTGACTACCGTTACTCCCACATACAGCCTAAAAATTTTGGAGTAGTGCTTTAAATGGTGTGGTTTAACACCAGTCCCACCTGACTTATATATCCCTTTCATAGCCTTACTTGCATAGGCACCATTCAGGTTTGATTTTTAGTAGGATCCATTAAAAAGAAGTGTGCCTACATTCATGTATACTTTGTATATGTAACTGTGTGTTTGGTTTACAGACAGTAAATATGAAAACATTGCATGTTGCTTTGAATCAATAAACTCTCAAATGAAACTCTGCACATGTGGTGTCACCCATACATTTGGATTATTTTTTGAAACAAATCAATGTGAACTTTTTAGGTCCTTTTACTACACTGCAAGTGAAATACTACAGCAAAATACCTGAGTTTGATTTGGTGGTCAAGTGGAGTTTGGTTCTTATCACTTTCCAGACTTGCTCAAATGATTCTACTCCTAAAGTATGCATGTTTTCAAAAGAGAGCTATTACTTCTTTTCAAACTATTATGCACATAGGGATACAGGTGAAACAGATGACCCATGACATTTACCATTGATCAGCAGGATAGGACTTCAGTTCTACATTGACTGGTAGGCTAACTGCAGTAACTGTATTTGGTTTGAATAGCAAGGGTTTGGTAGCGGGGGGCTACAGGGGTGGCCTCTGTGGGAAGCCCTTAGAAGCTTCCCCTATGTCAAATAGACCCAATGCCACCCAGCTCTAAGACAGAGTCATCTCTGGTCAAGGCTGAGACCATCATCGATGGTGGTACCACTTTTGCGATAACATATTTAAGAAGAGGGGGGGAAAAACCCGTGGAGTTTCAGCTGGAGAGAGGCTATGTGAGAGAAAAAAGTCTGCAGACACAAAGGCCAGTGAAGGAGAGTGCGAAGATGATCTAAACACCAAAACAGAGATTTGTCTGAAGCCCACAGTTGCAAATATGGTAAAGCAAGTTACTCCTCTGTAGCCCATGGAGGGTAGCAGTAGAGTAGATGTTCACTTGAAGACCATGAAAGAGCCTGTGCTGGAACAGGTGTATGCACCTGAAGAAGGATATGACTCCATAGGAAGCCTGTGCCAGAGAAGGTTCCTGGCAGGACCTGTGGACCATGAAGAGAGGATACAATGTTGCAGCAGGTTTGTTGAGAGGACTTGTAATCCTGAGGAGACCCATACTGGAGCAGTCTGTTTCTGAAGGCCTGCACCTCATGGAAAAGACTCACACTGGTAAAATTTCCGAGGAACTGTAGTTTGTGGAATGGATCCCCCTCTGGAGCGGAAGAAGAATCTGAGGAGTCCTCTGCTTTAGAAGGAAGGAGCATGTATGAGGAACTGACCACAACTCCCATTCCTCACCCCCTTGTGCAGAGGTGGCAAAGAGATGGGGAGTAAAGTTAAGTCTGGGAAGAAGAGACAGGTAGGGGGCAAGTGTTTCAAAATTCAATTTTACTTCTCATTCTGGTACTCTGATATGACAGGTAATGTATTAAACCATTTTTCCCAAGTCAACACTCCTTTATCCATGGTTATAATTGGGGAGTGATCTCTCCTTGGTCTTATAATTAGACATGAGGTTTTCATTATATTTTCTCTGCCCTGTCCAACTAAGAATGGTAGTGCTAGAGAGACTTTGAAAAGCACTTGGACTCCAAACATTGATAATGCACCACATCAACAAACAACCTGTGTAATTATTAGTTAGGTCTCAGATCTGAAATTTTTTTTTGGCACCATAGTGGGTGGTGTAATTTCCTCCTAGGATTCCAAGCAATTGCTAACTATGGCAGCAGCAGAGATCTTGTACGATTTTTCTGTTTCACACACACAGATCAGAAGTCTACCCTTTGTGGTGCAGTTTAGTGTGTGTGAATGAAGAAATAGACAGCGAAGTAGATTTATTCTTAAGGAAGTAAAGTTTTGGTGATACAAATTTCCCTTTATTTGAGATCTAAACAGACTCATTCATCAGTCATACAAGGCTATCATTGGGGAAAAAAATAAGTAAATAGACATTCCACTTATTAAATGAAGCCAAAACAGTAAAGCCACGTTGAATACAAAAATTGGTTTGCATTTTCAACTATCCCCTTGAGATTGTGAAGCTAACAGCAGCTAATAAGAGAATAAGTGAACCAAACATGAATAACATTTAGTTTACAGCCCATCAAATGGCAAGTCAAGCCATGTCTCATAGGTGCTGCAGATTCTGAGTTCAGTGGAGAAAACACTGACCCAATAGTAACAGAAATATACCCTGCCACTATTTTTCATTTTTCACAAATTCACAGTTGCTTTTTGATATGCAACTCCAAAAAGTTATTGGTTTTCTCCGTTTATTTTTTTTCCTTCTCCGTTAACCAAAAAAGTGAAACCATAACATCAGTGTTATTTGAAAACATATTTATGTTTATTTTTCCTATAAAAAGATATAATAATGTTATGTTCCAATAATATTAAGTTGCAATGTTATTTGCAAGATTGCAGAGCTTTTAATTTTCTGATTATTTCCACAGTGGGAGTTTCAGCTCAATTTCTACCAAGACACTTCTATCTGTTTCAGTTATATTTTTATTACAGCTAGAAGCAACAATAATTGCCTTTAGTGTATGAAAACATGACTGAGGAGACAATTGTTGTCCCTAAAGACTAAAATCATCAGCATACATTTTTGATGTAATTTTTTTTTGTAAATTAATTGCAAGGTCCTATAAATATTATATTTACTAACATTGTGTTGTCTGCTGTCTTCAAAGAAACAATATTTTTTTCTTTTTTTTTTTTTTTTTTTTAAACTATGCTTCATACACAGTACATTTCCTGAGGCAGAAAACAAAAACATGGAAGAAAATATTAAGCCTTCTACTTTTGTAATTTTACATTCTACTACTTTTCCAACTTCAGGATTTCTTTTTAATATAATTCTGGAAGGATAGAGGGGGAAAAAAATCAGTAACAGTCTTGATAAACAAGCCCCATTTTCAATTTTTCACTATTCAACTGATCAAAAAGTTCAATACCCTTCCCAAACGATGAGGTTTTTTACATCTGTTTTGACCATAAATAAAATGTTTTGTTGGTGTTTTGTTTTTTTTTTTTAGATCAACTTGAAGTGCTACGATACAGTTATATCATGGAAAAAAAATTATCTATCAAGACTTCTAAAGGAATTATCCTCTACAGCTACCCAGATAGGAACCTGACAGAGACTGCCCAGCACCTGGAACTACAGTTGTCAAAAGTCTCTGAAATAGCTTGGGTAGATGCCAAGATTAATAAGGCTAATTAAAACTGTGCTACTCACATCTTTTCAGCTGTGTTCATTCTTAGTCTAATGTGTCATTTATAACCTAGATGCACAGAAATGTTGCATGATTTATGGGTGCATTTGACTGCAGGAGTTACAAGTATTTGGGATAAGTTAGCTCACAGGTTTTTTTGAAGGAGATGGGTAGTGTAACAGAACACTGATTCGTTCCAATAGATATTCCGTCAGATTTATTCAGGTGAGAATGGTGGTCCTTAATTTTGTGTGGGCAACACATTACACTTTTATCAACTTGTCTTGGCAGATTTGCTACTAGAGAAACAGTAAAAAGCCTAGGAACAAACATTACTTAGAAATAAGGCTTTCCTAAGAAGATCTGATCTTCAGAAAGGATCATGGACCAGGAGGGGTTGGTGAGTGAAGTAAACCTGAAGGGTTGCCTTGGCTTCAGTGACCACCAAATGGTAGAGTTTAGGATCCTCAGAAGAACTCCTTCAGGTATATTAGTGACAAAAGAAGGACTAGGGAGAATGTGGGACCCTTACAGAAGAAAAATGGAGAGCTGCTGACAAAGGATATGGACAAGGCTGAGGTGCTCAATGAATTCTTTGCCTCAGTCTTCAACAGCAAGGGCTCCAACCACAATGTCCAAGTTGCAGAGGGTAAAAGTGAGGACTGGGAGCAGGCAGATCTGTCTACTATAGTAGGAGATCATGTGCGAGAGGTCCTAAGAAACCTGAATGTGCACAAGTCCATGGGGCCTGATGAGATCCACCCATGGGTCCTGAGTGAACTGGCAGATGAAGTTGCCAAACCACTGTCCATCATATTTGAAAGGTCATGACAGACTGGTGAAGTTCCTGCTGACTGGAGGAGGCCAAACATAACACCCATCTTCAAGAAGGGAAAAAAAGG
>VWZE01010665.1:0-14424 GCA_013396675.1 Eubucco bourcierii
TTATATATTTTATATGTATATATACAAACATTATATATATACATACACTTTATATATTACATATATACACACACCTTATATTTTATGTGTATATATATATATATATACACACTTTATATATTNGAGGTTGTGGAGGACAGAAGCACAGAATGTGATCTTTGCTCACATTCTGTGCTTCTGTCCTCCACAACCTCCCTTGGCAACCTGTGCCAGTGTCTCACCATCCTCACTGCAAACAACTTCTTCCTAACATCCAGTTTTAATCTCCCCTCTGGCACTTCAAACCCATTGCCCCTTGTCCTGTCATTGCAAGATCTTGTCAATAGTCCCTCCCCAGCCTTCCTGCAGGCCCTCTTCAGATCTTGGAAGGCTACTCTAAGGTCTCCTGGAAGCCTTCTCTTCTGCAGGCTGCAGAACCCCAACTCTCTCAGCCTGTCCTTATAGCAGAGCTGCTGCAGCCCTCTGAGCATCCTCGTGGCCTCCTCTGGACCCACTCCAACACTTCAATGTCCTTCCTGTGCTGGGGGCTCCAGAACTGCACACAGTATCCCTTATATTTTATATATATATAAAATAGAGGGAAAAGAAAAAAAAAATAGAAAAATACCTAGACACAATAGATGTAGTCATATTTAATGTTTTTGGGTTTGAATGTCAATATATTTTTCATCTAATTCTGCTTTGCAAGAACAAAGAGATTTTGCTCACTTCTTAGACCAAAAATTTATCATTCAGAGGAAGGCGTAAGAGCATTCAGCGGACCTCCATGGTTTTGAGTCATCATTGCATCTTTAAATGTGTGAAGTGTACCCTGGGGAAGATGTTATTGAAGTGAAAGTTGTCTACATACACACATTTACAGACACACCTTTGTATTATCACATTTATATGTTGGACAGATACACAGCGCTAAGAATGTAGTAAGGTGGTGTTAGATAACCATATGTACACTTATCTTCCAAGAGAGTTTTCCACACAGGCATGGACTGTAACACCCAAAGGTGTCTGATAGTGTGCCTTAGACTGCAGAATCCAAGTTTTAAATGTTTTCTCCCTCTTAAAGATAAAAAAACAAACACAGACATAGATGCCTTGTATACGATATCGCTGAGCAAAAACTGCTACCAACTGCATGAGAGCCCCAGCTCCACTTTTAGAGCAGGGCTCTGCACATTCCTTCTGTTAGAAGTCCAGAACTGAGCTGCTCTGATTTCTGACTGTAAGAAGCAGATCCTGCCTTCTGTGTCATGCAACACAACGAGCACTGTCAAGTGCCCTGCTGATATTTCTTTAACCGTTGTTGTTAAACTCTGAGCTCTCATCCACTCCCCAGCAATGCGCAGGAGCTTAGGAAGTGCCCACAGATGGTTAGGTAGGACCTGTTCTGAAGATAAGAGATAACCTTGAGATAGCTGAGCCTCAGCAGAGCTCAGCTTCAGGCTGTCAGGGAAAAAAAGGATTTGTTCTAGAGAGGAGAACTGAGCCTATCTGGACTCCTCACCTCTCTCTCTAAGTCTAAGGGATGGTGGAAGAAGCAGTCCTGTGACTTTCAATTGCCATCCTAAACATGCCTAGTCCAGCCTAGATTCCCTATGCCAGTCAGTGCCATTAAAAGCAAACACATCTCTTTGCCAAGCTAAGGCACTACAGCCCAGAAAATGCAAACTCCTTACCGGTTTTGGCTGAAGATTGTGTGCCCACATGTACAGTTCTTCCACTTCCAACTGTTCCAAGTCCAATAAGCAGCAGTGCTAGTCAGGATGGGGAGGTGACACTGCTGAGGTCTAATTTAATCTCTCATTATTGTGAAAGACAGGAAAAGATCTGTCCCTACCGTGCACTAAATTCCCTTTAAAATCAGCATTGGGAGTAAGGGATGTTTGGAGAATTGAATCTGTCCCTAAGCTTTTAACCACAGCTCCTACTGATGTCAGTAGGACAGGAAAGTCCTCTATAGTCCTAAGAGGAGAGCTAGACACACACCCCACCCCCCCACAAAGTGCAATTTCCCTTAGTGTTTTGATGTTGGTTTAAAAAACACAGGCCTGATGGTGGTGATGACGGATCCCCAAATGAAGCACAGCTCAACCCAAGTGGGAGGATTCAGCAAAATGCATCAATTTCTGGTATGCTACTGTCTGCAGCAGGCAGATCCTCAGCCAGCTTAGTGAGCAGAAGTTACAGCTGGTTTTTGCTGAAATAGTTTCTGCTCTTGACCCTCCTCAGTTGTACAGCCAATAGGGAGTTGTCAGGCTACATGTGTTTTTAAACTTCTTTCAGCTAAATCAGAAATCCAAAAGCCAAATAACGGCTCTCAGCAGTATCCTGCGGAGCTGTGACACTCCCTGGAGGGCTGGGGGTCCATAAACCCATGAATGGATTACAATGAGGCATAAATGTAGTATTTTCATCCATGACAGATATAATCTCCAGCCTGTGTTTTTCATGTTACTTAACTCTTTCAGAACGTAATGTGTGGCAGAAAATGTCTTACAATGCACATGGCAGTAAATATCAGTCAAGTGTGCTTTATTGCTGAGCTCTACATGTTTCCAGAAGTTAACAGGCACAGCTGGGATGGAAGCAGTGGCAATGTTGTCTGTATTTCTTGAATACACAAAATACCTTGCCTCTCTTCTCCCCCACCCTCCACAGTACAGCCCCAGCTGTTCTGATCGTGTCACACAGTGGATGAGTTTTTCCATCGTCAGCTCCTCCTGAAATGATAACCTTTATTCAGGCTTTCATCCTCCCCAAAATAAACTGCATTACCCACATTGTCATCACATTCAAATCAGACCATCACTGCCTATGTGGCATGGCATGGAATAGCAGAAATGGGGGCTGATGGAAGGCAGGGAGATCTGCCTGCTGGTAGCTGTACCTAGCAGAAAACACCCAGGGCTAGTATTTTGTGCCTATTGATTTTCCTACACGTGACTCATTTCTCTGTCTGAAATTCCCTTCTGCCAGTCACCACAGTGTCATAATGCCAGGCAGGTAAGAACTGGAATCACAGACTGGCAAGAGTTGGAAAGGACCTCCAGAGATCAGCGAGTCCAACCCCACTGCAAAGCAGAAACACTTAGGACAGGTCACACAGGAATGCAACCAGGAGGGTTTGGAAGCTGCACGTCCCTGGAGATGTGAATCAGGTTATGTCCCAAGGGAGATGCTGGTGAAGGACCTTTCAGCGTTTGAAGGCCATTCAGCATTTGAAGGCCAAGTGTTTGAAGGCCCCAAGGACTCCTGAGAGATCTTTGAGGCAAGCAAGGACAAGAAAAAAAGGACACAAAAAGAAATTTTAAAAGGGAGAAAAGAAGGGGGAGGAAAAAAGAAAAAAAGAGGGGAGAAAAGGAAAACTAAAAAGAAAAAAAGAAAAAAAAAATGGAAAAAAGGGGGGAAAAAGGAAAAAAGGGTGGAAAAGGGGAAAATGGAAAAATAAAAATAAAAAAGGAAAAAGGGGGAAAAAGAAAAGGGGGGGGAAATGGAAAACTAAAAAGGGAAAAAAGGGGAAAAAAGAAAAAAGGAAAAAAAAAGGGGGAAAAGGAAAAAAGGGAAAAATAGAAAAAAGAAAAAAAGGGAAAAGGGGAAAAGGATAGGGGAGGGAAATGGAAAATTAAAAAGAAAAAAGGGGAAAAAGGGAAAAAAGGGGGGAAAAGGGAAAAATTGAAAAAGAAAAAAGATAAAAAGGGGAAAAGAGGAGAAAGTGGAAAAAAGAAAAATAAGGAAAAGAAGGGAGGAAAAAAGGAAAAATGGAAAAATATAAAGAAAAAAAGAAAAATGGAAAAAAGGGGAAAAGGAAAAAATAAAAAAAAAAAAGAAGGAAAAAGGAAAAAAGATGGGAAAAGATTTTAAAATGGAAGCAAAGGGAAGAAAGAAAAAAGGAAAATAGGGGGGAAAGAAGAAAAAAAAAGAAAAAAGGAAAAAAGAAAAAAGGGGGGAAAAGTAAGAAAAAAGGAAAAAAGGAAAAAGGAAAAAAGGGAAAAAAGAAAAAAAGTAAGAATAAAGGAAAAAAGAAAAAAGGAAAAAGGAAAAAAGGGAAAAATTATAATAAAAAAGAAAAATAAAGGAAAGAAGGGAAAAAAGAAAAAAGGAAAAAAGGAAAGAAAGAAAAAAAGAAAAGGAAACAAAGAAAAAAAGGGGTGAGGAAGCAACAACAACAAAAAAGTATACTTGCTAAAATAAGAAAGAGCCATAGGAATCCTGTTTTTCCAGATAAATTAATCGTTGGTCAGAATGGACCCAGGAGCCCAGACATGAGAAGCAGTAAATGCAGCAAAGGAGAGGAAATCAGAGCGGGGAAGGAAGCATTGAAAGAGAAAACAACCAAGCAAACAGAAGAAAAGGGAAATAACCATCCCCAAAATGCAATACTGCTGTGTTGCAGAGAGAGAGAGAAAAGCTATTTCCAAAGGTTTGGTGATTTCAGATGCTGTAGTGTGTTGCATAAAGCAGGACAATGCTGTTTCCTGTTAAACTGCCACTCCATCTAAGCCAGGGAGCTGCTGTGTGTGCTTCAGATCTGCCTTTGGTAGGGATTGGTGTGGGTTGGTTGTTTTTCATTTCCCTTTAGCATCAACCTTGTTGATTTAAAAAGTGAACCCGGACGAATCAGGTGGCAAATGTATTCGTGTGATCATTTTCATTAATAAGCCGTTATAAATAATAGAGGGAAGGTTTGAAGTGTGTAATTCTCTGTAGCACAATTGAGATTTTTCCACATCTTCAGCAGTAAGTTAATTAGAATCACCTGCATTTTCTTGGGCGGACACCAAATGGATTGCAAACAAAAACAGATTAAAATAGCTGTAGCTCATGGCATACAGATGACAAGATGCACAAAGAGGACAATCAGGCAATGAAAACCTCCTCTTTTACAAACACTTTGGGTGGTTGTGTTGGGTTGTTGGGTTTTTTTGGTTTTTTTTTAAAAGGGAATTCAGCTCTTGTGAGTGGCTGCAAAAAGACGTTTGTAAGTGTTTCGCTGAAAGGCAAGGGATGGCTTTGTTTCTGATCCCATGATGAGTGAGAGAAATGTTTAAGAAAGATCACTTTACAGAGAGATTCAGACTGAAATGTGATGACTGCGATTCAAGCCAAGCCAAAAATTACAGCTCCGAATTAAAGGGGATGGACGCGGCTTGGGAATCCATTTTCCCACATTCCTGAATCTCAGTCATCCCAGCCAATGTTTAAAAGAAAATACAGTGGAAAGCAATGAGGTCACTTTGGTGAGCTGCAAGGAGTGGGACTGTCAGAATGGCAAAAGTATAGACTGGAGGTAAGGGCAAAATTACAGTGAGCGCACTGCGTGCTCCATGGTTTCCTTCAAAACACATCGCTTCAAAGCTTGCTTTTCTTTCTTGTTACAGGGAGCCCTCTCAGTAAGTCTTGCTGTTCCTGGGCCTTGTAAACCATAAACTTTCTGAGTGTCAAAGACAGTCCAACACAACAGAGAAGGTGATGAAGGCACAGCAGGCTTGATGTAGGCAGTGAGCAGCAGCCCCACGTAGCAATGATCTCTGTGCTGGCAGAAATTGCTTTGTGCTGTCTCCATCCTCATTTATTTGTATACAAATATCAAAGTGGAAATTCTCCCATCGAGTGATAGGAAGCAGAATGAAGTGTATCATCCATCATATCCACTTGTTGCTTGTTCTCAGTATGTAATGCTCCTATTGGGTGTTGTAATTGCTTCCATCCAGCAGCTTCTAGAGGGTCTCCAAAACATTAAGATCTTAGTCAAGCTTTTCTCCTTTTGTTGCATCTTGCAGTTATTGTTGGAGGAAAAAATGGGATTCTCCCTTATTTTTTTAATGTAGGAATGCCCCTCATCTTGTCGATACTGTTGCAGTTCAACATAGAATTATTTCTTGTTGGGTAATTCCCTAAAGAGATTCACCAAACCTGATACCAGACACCTCTTGTAGAGTCATTTCTTAGGTCGTTGAGTGCAGTTTCTCCTCTCCTGTCTTCCCCCGACTATCTCTGCTTTTTCTGAATTCTGATGCAATGATGGATTCCTACTGATAACATACCAAAGGAAATCTTGTTTATGGTACCTTGAATTCAGTCTTGTCTGTCATGGGTCCTGGCAGCTGGGCAGAGCTGGTTGTGAGTCCAGTGCCTGTCAATAACAAGGAAAGCACCAATGCAGAGGACATCTCTTCCATCTTCTTTTTAACACAAAGCAATGAAGCAAGTTTTGTTCTATTTGCCTTGATACTATTAAGCACTGTGCTCTCCTGGAGATCCGACCTGCAGCATGGGAAGAGGTTGCCTTTTCTTCCCTGCTCCTGTTTGGTATTCCTCTTTCTGTAGTTCAAGGGATCACATTAGTCCTCTGCTATGGCACTGAACCAAGGGATCACATTCATCTAATCATCCAAAACAAACCTCAAGTCTCTTGTAACCTACACCCAGAGGGCTGGATGCATCCCGTGCTTCTCCACACAACTTATTTTAGCATTTCTGCCTATGGCAGGGCCTTGGAACTAGATGATCCTTGAGGTCACTTCCAACCTTACCATTCTATGATTCCATGATTTAAGGTGTCCCTTCAGCTTTTCTGTAACTGAACCTGTCCTCATCATTATCTAGTATCTCCCTGAACTTCGTGTCCTCTGTTTACTTTGCCAACGCGGATTTTTTCCCCCCTCATTGTCCACATCTCTGATAAAAGATAGAATCACAGAATCACAGCATGTCAGGGGCTAGAAGGGACTACCAAAGCTCACCCAGTCCAACTCCCCTGCCAGAGCAGGATCTCCTAGAGCAGATCATACAGGTACACTTCCGTGCAGCACTTGAATATCTCCAGAGAGGGAGACTCCACAACCCCCCTGGGCAGCCTGTTCCAGGGTTCTGTTACTCTCACAGGGAAAAAATTCCTCCTCATGTTTACATGAAACTTCTTATATCTCAGCTTCCACTCAAGACTCACTCTCATGGTTTAATTGGGGTAGAGATAATGAGATAAAGTAGAGTCAATACACAAACAGAGTACAGCAAATGGATTTGATGTCTTTGGATAGATCTCTCTAAATTCTGTTAAAGGTAATGGGTGTACCTTTCTCCTTCATGAAATACCACGTCTACAGTCACTGGGAAGTGCTAAACTTGCTGTAGTAAATATATAGAGAAACTTACTGTATTAAAAAAACTTGCTGGGCAGCCTGTTCCAGGGTTCTGGCACCCTCACAGGGGAAAAATTCCTCCTCATGTTTACATGAAACTTCCTATGCCTCAACTTCCACCCAGTGCCCCATGCCCTGTCATTGGGCATCACCCAGCAGAGCCTGGCTCCAGCCTCCTGGCACTCACCCTGCACATATTGATAGCCATTGCTGAGGTCCCCTCTCAGTCTCCTCCTCTCCCAGCAGCACAGCCTCAGCTCTCTCAGGCTCTCCTCCTAACAGAGCTGTTCCATTCCCTTCAGCATCTTTGTGGTTCTGTGCTGGACTCTTTCAAGCAGTTCTATGTCCCCCTTGAACTGGGCAGCCCAGAACTGGACACAGCACTCCAGATGTGGCCTCAGCAGGGCATAGACAGCGCTGGACTGAGTTCCACTCTTGAGAGGCCCTGCCAGTTATGACCTTGTTAACTGATATCTCCCATTAACTACCACATTTTGAGGTCTGTCACCAAGCCAGTTTTTAATCCATGTAATGTATGCCCTGTTAATTCCATAAAATGCAAGTGCTTTAATCAAAATGTCATGGAAATCCAAACACACTATTTCAGCAACATTGCCTTTATCAGCCAGACCTGTCAAAAATCCAATCCTATCACAAAATGCAACAGGTTTGCTAGGCGAGGCCCTGGTTTCCATGCAACCCTGCTGATTGGGATTAATTATATTTTGTTATGAATTATTTGTTCATGGAGCCCTGAATTAATTATTGAAGTAGATTGCCTGGGACTGAGGTCAGCCTAACCAGTCTCTGAGCGGGTCCCTCTTGCTGCTTTTACGGTACCAAAATAACTCTTCTGCTACTGTCTCCAGACTTTAGGTATTTCCAGATATTTCTCTGGAGTGCTGTGTGCAGTTCTGAGCTCCCAGCACAGGAAGGACATGGAACTGTTTGAGCCAGTCCAGAGGAGGCCACCAAGATGCTGAGAGGACTGCAGCAGCACTGCTGTGAGGACAGGCTCCTCCTTCTCTGGAGCCTTTCAAGGATGTGTTCCTATGTGCCCTGAGCTGGATTGTCTGGTCCTGCTCTGGCAGGGGGGTTGGACTGGATGAGCTCTTTGGGTCCTTTCCAACTCCTGACATCCTGTGAGCCTGTGACTTCATCACTGCCTCTTGTGCCCTTAGCAAACCTTTAAAATGTTGTTTATATATCAGATATTTATGGTAAGATGCATATGAAAGCAGGAGGAAAGAATTATAGTTTTGGGGAGACCATACCCTGATAATGACCTCTCAAATATTTGTAAAGATAGCCCTGGGCATCTTGAGCCCACAAAATAGTTTATAATACAACAGCTTGATTACATAATGATACTTTAGTGTTCAAACCTATGATCTTTCTGTTTATGGGAAGGCATAATTGGCTCCTTTGAAATACAATAGTTTTGCCCTGAACATAACTGATTTTAAATGAAAGGACTAGCTAAAGAATGCCTTTCTTCCAAGTTCCTGCTTCACTTTGTTGTTGAATCCAGCATGATGGTTTCTGTTACAAAGCTCCTACCAGGCCTGGAGACCACACCTATTTCAGGATGCCTTCATTCTGGCAGTTCCATGGGTTTCTAGGCAGGTTCAGTGGGTTTCTGGGCAGGTTTCTAGCACCACTTGCAATGGTGTGTTTCAAATTGAAAAGCTTGTTGGAAAACAGAGCAAGAAATTTCTGTATGCCACCTCCTCCAAGCCCCCATACATAGAGAATTTCCTTTTATACTCGGTTGGAAGATACTGTCAAATATAGCTTGAGTTCAAACAGAAGGCAGCATGAATATCTGATCTGCTTTAGTGATCCTGCTCTGGCAGGGGGGTTGGACTAGATGGTCTTTCAACATCATAGAGTCATAGAGTCATGGAGTCACAGAGTTCATAGAACTATAGAATCCTAGAGTCTAAGGGTCACAGAATCATAAGAGTCATAGAGTCATAGTCATAGGGTTCATAGAATCATAGAGTCATAGAATCATAGAGTCACAAAGCCACACAATCATAGAGTCATAGTCATAAGGCTCATAGAGTCATAGAATCATAGAGTCATAGATCCATAGAGTCATAGTCATAGAGTTCATAGAATCATAGAGTCACAGAGTCATACAGTCATAGAGTCACAGAGTCATAGATCCATAGAGTCACAGTCATGGAGTCATAGAATTGTAGAGTCATAGAGTCCCAGAGTCCCAGAGTCAGTCATAGAGTCTGGAAGGTCATAGAATCATAGAGTTCATAGAATCAGTGTCATAGAGGCACAGAGAAAAAGAATTAGAGTCATAGAGTCATAGAGTTTGTAAAATCATAGTCATAGAGATCATAGAGTCATAGAGTCATAGAATCAGTCATGGAGTCATAGACTCATGGAATCATAGAGTGATAGAGTTGTAGAGTTATAGAATCATAGACTCATAGAATCATAGAGTCATAGAGTCAGAATCATACAATCATAGAGTCATAGAATCATAGAATCAGTCAGGGTTGGAAGGGACCACAAGGATCAGCCAGTCCCAACCCCCCTGCCATGGGCAGGGACACCTCACACTAGATCAGGCTGGCCACAGCCTCATCCAGCCTGGCCTTAAACACCTCCAGGGATGAGGCTTCCACCACCTCCCTGGGCAACCCCTGCCAGGCTCTCACCAATCTCATGGCATAGAACTTCTTCCAGACCCTAACTCTCTGTGATGTGGGAGGGGGTTTTTTTCTGTGCAAGAAAAAAGGATGAATGAGAATGTTTCATTCAAGGCAGGTCATAAAGCATAAGGAGTACCTCAATCATCATCCAAGTCTAACAGTTTAAAATGTGTATTTGGATTAATACATCACTTTAACTCTGTTTTGTTTGTTTTGTTGGGTTGGTTCATTGGTTGGGTTTTATTTGTTTGTATGTTTGGGTTTTTTTCGACTCTTCCTTTTTAATGTTTCTATTCAACACCTGGTTCCAGCTCAAACTGCTGCTGGAGTTGAGACTGGGGTTGAGAGGAGGCACCAAAGCTGGTGAGGGGCCTGGAGCACAGCCCTGTGAGGAGAGGCTGAGGGAGCTGGGGGTGTGCAGCCTGCAGAAGAGGAGGCTCAGGGCAGAGCTCATTGCTCTCTGCAACTGCCTAAAGGGAGGTTGTAGCCAGGTGGGGTTGGGCTCTGCTGCCAGACACCCAGGGACAGAACAAGGGGACACAGCCTCAAACTGTGCCAGGGGAGGTCTGGGCTGGATGTTAGCAGGAAGTCCTTGCCAGAGAGAGTGATTGGCATTGGAATGGGCTGCCCAGGGAGGTGGTCAAGTCCCTGTCCATGGAGGTGTTGAAGCAAAGCCTGGCTGGGGCACTTAGTGCCATGGTCTGGTTGATTGGCTAGGGCTGGGTGCTAGGTTGGGCTGGGTGAGCTTGGAGCTCTCTTCCAACCTGGCTGATTCTGTGATTCAATGATTCTATGAGCTGAATTCATATCTATTTTCATTTTGGCTAGAAGCAGGAGTACAAGAAATGCTGTCGGGTGAATGTTCTAATTTTGCCTATAGTCTGACAGCTCAACTGATATATCCTTGGGAGGGACCTTTTCCTACATTTCTATCTCAAAATTTAGAATGGGAATTACTGAAGTTATTATTATGCTTTTGGTTATCACTTCTGATTGTGGAGCCCCCAGCACAGGAAGGACATGAAAGTGTTGGAACCAGTCCAGAGAGGCCATGAAGATGCTCAGAGGGCTGCAGGAGCTCTGCTGTGAGGACAGGCTGAGAGAGTTGGGGCTCTGCAGCCTGGAGAAGAGAAGGCTTCCAGGAGACCTTAGGGTAGCCTTCCAGGATCTGAAAGGGCCTACAGGAAGGCTGTGGAGGAACTATTGACAAGGTCTTGCAATGCCAGGACAAGGGGCAATGGGTTTGAACTGGAAGAGGGGAGATTGAAACTGGACGTTAGGAGGAAGTTCTTTGCAGTGAGGGTGGTGAGAATGACCAAAGATCACATTCTGTGCTTCTGTGCTCCAGAACCTCCCTGGGTAGCCTGTGCCAGTGTCTCACTACCCTCACCCTCTTCTCCAGTCTGCAGACCCCCAACTCTCTCAACCTGTCCTCGTAGGACAGCTGCTGCAGCTCCCCAGCCCTCCTGTACACCCCCTTGAGCACAGAAGGCTTCACTTCAAGATGAGGAGAAAGTTCTTTCCAGTGAGGGTGGCAGAGCCCTGGAGCAGGTTGTCCAGGGAGGTTGTGGAGTCTTCTTATCTGGAGATTTTCCAAACCCACCTGGTTGCATTCCTGTGTGGACTACCTTAGGTGATGCTGCTTTGGCAAGGAGGTTGGACTTAATGATCTTTGGAGGTCCCTTCCAACCTCTGAGATTCTGGGATTCTGATTCTGTGAACATGGTTTGCCCTTTTCACTGGGTAATTTTTCCCTTTTCACTGGGTTTGCCCTTTTCTCTGGGTTATTAATGTGGCACACAGAGCCACATGTGCTGCTTGACACTTCCATATACCCAAAAAGGTTCAGAGCTGAATTGAGCTAGATCCAAAGGAAAGTTGCCATTCTCTTTCCTTGCTTGTCTGCTTTATTTTTCCTCTCTACTTTCTGGTTTGTCCTCCAATTTAGATGATGCCATTTGTAACCCCTTACCCCCAGATCCCACATTCCTATGCTGGGAATTACTCTTGCTTTCTCACTCTCCCCTCACTAATCAGAATGAGATTCATCAGATTTAGGATAGAATTGCATTACTCAAACACTTTACTAATGTTCATTTGCTCATGTGTTATGTATCCAGTGGATGGAAAACTTCCAAGTGCTCTTGATTACCAAATCCTTTTGGATTTTTCTTAAATAAACTTTTTCTTCATCCCTTTTGGAACCAGGGAGGGTCTTCCTGAAATGAATCATCACTCTCAGTATTATGTTGCAGGACACCCACAGGTATAGAATCATAGAATCATAGAATGGTAAGGTTGAAAGGGACCTCAAGGATCATGTAGTGTAGAAAAATTGTCCAATAAAAACCTTAGAGAAGCAGAGAATAGGATAGAATTATTATTAATTTTTGAAAGAGATTATTTGATGTAAACCAAACCAGGACAAACTCTTCCTAGCAGGACAAACATAAAATATGAAGTGTGTTATGCAGTGAGAGAAAGCAAGCAAACAAAAGGCTTTATTTGGTTTCAGGAAAAGTAAATCTTCCAAAATGTTTCAAGATAGTTGAGGAACAACTCCAAGCAGTTGACTCCACTGACTCTGCTAGGGCATGATGAGAGTACCTTTGAATTAAGGACTTGAGCCTTAACTCCTCCTTATTTCATAGAATCACAAAATCATAGAACGGTAAAGTTGGAAGGGACCTCAAGGATCATCCAGTTCCAACCCCCTCCCATAGGCAGGGACACCTCCCACTAGTACAACTCACTCAAGGCCTCCTCCAACCTGGCCTTGAACCCCTCCAGGGAGGGAGCAGCCACAACCTCCCTGGGCAACCTGTGCCAGAGTCTTACCACCCTCAATGTAAAGAACTTCCTCTTAACATCCAGTCTAAATCTCCTCTCTGCCTGTTCAAACCCATTGCCCCTTGTCCTGTCATTGCAAGACCTTGTCAATAGTCCCTCCCCAGCCTTCCTGTAGCCCCCTTCACATCCTGGAAAGCCACTCCAAGGTCTCCTGGAAGGGCACTCCAAGGTCTCCTGGAAACCTTCTCCTCTCCAGTCTGCAGAACCCCAACTCTCTCAACCTGTCCTCAGAGCAGAGCTGCTGCAACCCTCTCAGCATCTTGGTGACCTCCTCTGGACTGGCTCCAACACTTCCATGTCCTTGTGCTGGGGGCTCCAGAACTGCACACAGGATTCCAGATGGGGTCTGAGGAGAGCAGAGCCAAGGGGCACAATCCCCTCCCTTGCCCTGCTGCCCACACTGCTCTTGCTGCAGCCCAGCACACAGTTGCTGCCTGGGCTGCACTCACACTGCAACCTCGTGTTGAGCTTTTCATCACCCCAGGCCCCCATTTAACTCTTAATACAACTGAGATTCTAACCTATTGGGCTTGTTTTCTCTCATACCTCTAGTTTCAATTGTTCCTTTTAATCCACCTCAAACTGACAAAACAGTATCACAGTATCACCAGGGTTGGAAGAGACCTCAAAGATCATCAAGTCCAACCCGTCACCACAGACCTCAAGACTAGATCATGGCACCAAGTGCCACGTCCAAACGCGAACAACAACAAAACCAAAACAAAAAAATTCCACCTAAATACATTATCAGGAAATATTTCCTGAAAATTGTCAGGCTTGAGAACTTAACATTTTCTAAGAGAAAGGCTTTTTGCTGACATTGCTTGCCAAAAGCTAATTAAAACTCCTGTTCCAAGTGATGGGTAACCCTAAAACCCCCCCAAAACAAAGAAAGAAACAAAACCCCAAACCTGGTTTCTATAGATTCTCTTAGCTCCTTGTGTGCTTACTTGCAGGTTTGAAACATGCACAGGCAATGCACAGCTACAGTGTTCCCCATTTTTAAGCATGCAGATCCAGTTGTTGTTGCACAATAGCTAATTCTCCTGGGAAAGGAGAGCAGTTCCCATGTGCTTTGAAATGCTGCAGCTATGCAACCCTGGCTGGAAGTGCTATTTTAAACAGCCATATCAGCAGAGCTTGCTGTAGGAGATAATATGTCACAAAAGGGAGTATGACATCTAGTTTCACCTAGAAGATAAACCTTGAGTAGATATGCAGGGAGAAACAAGACTGTCAGGTTGTCCTTGAAAAGAATGGCCTATATTAATGAAGAAATGTACTCCAGGGCATATGCTACTTGGGATAGTTAATTTCATCTTCAAACTTGTCTGATCTGCTATGAGGAATATAGCAGAGAAGCGGTGGTTGTGTTTAAGTCTCAGTGCATGTCGAGATTTCAGACTGGGCATCTCACCACTTTATTTTCAGAAAGGTCACAGCCTCGGAAATTCATGTCTGAAAAACCCAGGCCTCAGAGTGAGAGCTTTCCCCAGCACTATTAATATGAACACCCCACACTGAAGCAGCCTGCCAGAGCGTCGTGTATATCCCAAGCAGCCTTTCTCTACCAGCAGCATGAAAGTTAATCCATTCTGCCTTCCTGAGTTCCTGAATTCCTGAATTCCTGAATTCCTTCCTGAATTCCTGAATTCCTGAATTCCTTCCTTTCTCCCTCCCTCCCTTCCTTCCTCCCTTCCTTCCTTCCTCCCTCCCTTCCTTCCTTCCTCCCTGACTTTCTTCCTTCCTTCCTTCCTTCC